>JALMGF010000041.1:8897500-9131140 GCA_023333645.1 Sceloporus occidentalis
CCCCTCCTCTTTCCCATTCCTCCCTTTCCATCCCTCCTTCCATCCGATGAGGATCGGTTTCCAGATGCCTCTCCCTGGGCCCCTTCTTCTCCCTTGACCTCCGAGAGATTATTTAGTCTGGTTTCCCTGACCCTGTCTGGCTCCTCAGGAAAGAGGGCTCTCCGGTTTCCCCTCTCGCTCCGCCATGTAGGAATACAGAGAACGCTTCTGCCGTGCAGGAATGCAGAAAAAACTAGAGTCGGAAGGGACTGCGAAGGGCCATAGAGTCCAACCCTTCGTCTGCCATGGAGAATACAATGTACACTAGAGTCTGGCTCTAGCTTCCTATGTATTCCTGCATGGCAGAAGGAGGGTTGGACTCCAGGATCCTATGTATGCCTGCATGGCAGAAGGATCCTATGTATTCCTGCATGGCAGAAGGATCCTTTTACCAGCCAGGAATACATAGGATCCATCTGCCATGCAGGAATACATAGGATCCTAGAATCAGAAGGGACTTCTAAGGGCCATAGAGTCCAACCCTCCTTCTGCCATGGGGAAATACATAAGATCCTTCTGCCATGCAGAAATACATAGGATCCTTCTGCCATGCAGGAATACATAGAATCCTAGAGTCAGGAGGGACTACTAAGGGCCATAGTGTCCAACCCTCCTTCTCCCATGCAGGAATACATAGGACTCTAGAGTCAGAAGGGAGTACTAAGGGCCATATAGTCGAACCCTCCTTCTGCCATGCAGGAATACATAGGATCCTAGAGTCAGAAAGGACTAATAAGGGCCAAAGAGTCCAACCCTCCTCCTGCCATACAGGAATGCATAAGATCCTAAAGTCAGAAGGGAGTACTAAGGGCCATATAGACCAACCTTCCTGCCATGCAGGAATACATAGAACACTAGAGTCAGAAGGGAATACTAAGGGCCATATAGTACAACCCTCCTTCTGCCATGCAGGAATACATAGGATCCTAGAGTCAGAAGGGACTGCTAAGGGCCACAGAGTCCAAACTTCCTTCTGCTGTGCAGGAATACATAGGATCCTAGAGTCAGAAAGGACTACTAAGGGCCAAAGAGTCCAACTGTCCTGCCATACAGGAATGCATGAGATCCTAAAGTCAGAAGGGAGTACTAAGGGCCATATAGTCCAACCATCCTTTTGCCATGCAGGAATACATAGGACCCTAGAGTCAGAAGGGATTACTAAGGGCCATAGAGTCCAACCCTACTTCTTCCATGCAGGAATATATAGGATCCTAGAATCAGGAGGGACTACTAAGGGCCATAGTGTCCAACCCTCCTTCTGCCATGCAGGAATACATAGGACCCTAGAGTCAGAAGGGACTACTAAGGGCTATAGAGTCCAACCCTCCTTCTGCCATGCAGCAATACATAGGGTCCTAGAGTCAGAAGGGACTACTAAGGGCAATATTGTCCAACCTCCTTCTGCCATGCAGGAATACATCTGATCCTAGAGTCAGGAGGGACTCCTAAGGACCATAGAGTCCAACCCTCCTTCTGCCATGCAAATATACATAAGATCCTTCTGCCATGCAGGAATACATAGAACACTAGAGTCAGAAGGGAATACTAAGGGCCATATAGTCCAATGCTCCTTCAGCCATGCAGGAATACATAGGATCCTTGAGTCAGAAAGGACTACTAAGGGCCATATAGTCCAACCCTCCTTCTGCCATGCAGGAATACATCGGATCGTAGAGTCAGGAGGGACTCCTAAGGACCATAGAGTCCAACCCTCCTTTTGCCATGCAGGAATACATAAGATCCTTCTGCCATGCAGGAATACATAGGATCCTTCTGCCATGCAGGAATACATAGGATCCTAGAGTCAGAAGGGACTCCTAAGGGCCCTATAGTCCAACTCTCCTGCCATGCAGGAGTACATAGGACGCTAGAGTCAGAAGGGACTCCTAAGGGCCATATAGTCCAACCATCCTTCTGCCATGCAGGAATACATATCACAATAGAGTGGGAAGGGACTACGAAGAGCCCTATAGTCCAACCCTCCTTCTGCCATGCAGGAGTGCATAGGATCCTAGAGTCGGGAGGGACTACTAAGGGCCATATAGTCCAATCCTCCTTCTGCCATGACGAAATACATAGGATCCTAGGGTTGGAAGGAACTACTAAGGGCCATATAGTCCAACCCTCCTTCTTCCATGTAGGAATACATATGATCCTAGAAACGGAAGGAACTACTACGGGCCATATAGTCCAACTTTCCTTCTGCCATGCAGGAATACATAGGATCCTAGAGTCAGAAGGGACTCCTAAGGGCCATATAATCCAACTCTCCTTATGCCAGCAGGATTACATAGAACACTATGCAGGAATACATAGTGCAGAAGGGCTACTATGGGCCATTTAGTTCAACTCTCCTTCTCCCATGCAGTAATACATATGATCCTAGAAGGGACCACTAAGGGCCATATAGTCCAACCCTCCTTCTTCCATTCAGGAATACATATAATCCTGGACTCAGACGGGGCTACTAAGGGCCATAGAGCCCAACCGTCCTTCTGCCATGCAGGAATACATAGGATCCTAGAGTCAGAAGGGACTACTAAGGGCCATAGATTCCAACCCTCCTTCTGCCATGCAGGAGTACATAGGATCCTTTTTCCATGCAGGAATACATATAACACTTGAGGTTAGTAACTTCATGCGGAATTCATTTTCGGATGAAATATTCAACGCTGGACGCGCATAAATTTGCGTACATTTTTTGACAGCGTTGAAGAGCCCTGGTTGCATAATGAGTCTCCCCCTTCCTCCACACTCTCTCTTCTATTTATCTATTTATTTGTTCCCTCGATCAGCGCTGTGCGTTTTTTGACAGCCACCGCTGTCGCCACTGCCATTTTCGATTGACAGCTCGCTAATTATTCCAGATTTGGGACTGTTGAGCGTCACTCCGATGAATAATGCATGGAGGGACGAGCACATCAGTATTCATGTGCGGCAGTGGCGGCAGCGGCTATGGAGGGAACGGCGCAGGAAGCGAAGGAGGAAGAACGGCCGACGCCAAAAGGATGGAGGAGGATACGCTCTCTCAGCTTCTCCTCCTTTTCCTCCTTCTTCTCCTTCTCCTCCTCTTTCTTCTTCTTCTTCTTCTCTTTCTCTTTATTCTTCATCTTCTCCTTCTTCTCCATCTCTTTATCCTTCTTCTATTTCTCCTTCTTCTCCTTCTCTTTTTTATTCATCTTCATCTTCTTCCTTCTCATTCTCCTTCTCTTTCTTCTCCTTTTCTTTCTTCTTCTCATCTTTCTTCTTCTTCTTCTTCTCTTTTTTCTCCTTCTTCGTCATCTCATTCCTTCTTTTTATTCCTCTCTTCCTCCTCCTCTGTTTTCTACTTCTTCTTCTCCATCTCCTTTTCCTTCTCTTTATTCTTCCTCTTCACCTTCTTCCTCCTCCTTCTCCTTCTTCTATTCCACCTTCTCCTTTTCTTTTCCTCTTTCTTCTTCTTCACCTTCTCTTTCTCCTTCTCTTTTCTTCTCCTTCTTCTCTTTCTTATTCAACTTCCTCCTTCTCTTCCTCTTCCTCCTCCTCCTTCTCCTTCTTTTCCTTCTTTTCCGCCTTCTCCTCTTTATTCTTTGTCACCTTCTTTTTGCACTTCTTCCCTTTCTTCTTCTTCATCTTCCTCATCCTTCTTGTTCTTCTTCTCATTCTTCTTCTTGTTGTTTTCCTCCTCCTCTTTTTTCTTCTCCTTCTCCTCTTTATTTTTCTTCTTCTCCTTTTCCTCCTCCTCCTTCTTCTCCTCTTTATTCTCCTTCTTCTTCTTTTTCTCCTTCTCTTTATTCTTCTTCTTCTCCTTTTTTGCCTTCTATTTCTCCTCCTACTCGTTATTATTCTTCTTCACCTTCTCGTCCTTTTTCTCCTTCTCTTTATTCTTCTTGTCTTTTTTCTCCGTCTTTTTCTCCTTCTCCTTTTTCTCCTTCTCCTCTTTATTCTCCTTTTTTCTCCTTCTTCTCTTTATTCTTTTTTCCTTCTCCTCTTTATTCTTCTTTTTCTCCTTCACCTCTTTATGCTTCTTCTCCTTCTTGTCCTTTTTCTCCTTCTCCTTTGTATTCTCCTTCTTTTTCTCCTTCTCTTTATTCTTCTCCTTCTCCTTCTTTTTCTCCTTCTCTTTATTCTCCTTTTCTCCTTCTCTTTATTTTTCTCCTTCTCCTTCTTTTTCTCCTTCTCCTCTTTATTCTTTAGCTCCTTTTCCCCCTTCTTTTTCTCCTTCTCTTTATTCTTCTCCTTCTCCTTTTTCTCCTTCTTCTACTTTTTCTCCTTCTTCTCCTTTTTCTTTTTCTTCTTTTTCTTCTCCTTCTTTTTCTCCTTCTCTTTATTCTTCTCCTTCTCCTTCTTTTTCTCCTTCTCTTTATTCTTCTCTTTCTTCTTCTTTTTCTCCTTCTCCACTTTATTCTTCGTCTCCATTTTCTCTTTCTTTTTCTCCTTCTCTTTATTCTTCTCCCTCTCCTTCTTTTTCTCCTTTGCCTCTTTATTCTTCATGTCCTTTTTCGCCTTGTTTTTCTCCTTCTCTTTATATTTCTCCTTCTCCTTTTTCTCCTTCGCCTCTTTATTCTTCGTTTCCTTTCTCTCCATGTTTTTCTTCTACTCCTCTTTATTCCCCTTCTCCTTCTTCTCTTTCTCCTTTTTTCTTCCTTCTCCCTCTTCTCCTTTTCTTCTTCTCCTCCTGGAATCACACTCGCATTTTCTGCCACTGCATCGCGCCATCGACTCTTTTTTCTACCTCCCAGAAAAAGAAGGGAACGGAAAGAGTTTGGGGTTCAGTTTCGGTCCCTTTTTGGGCTCGACGTTTCCGAGGGGGAGGAGGAGGAAGAGCGCGACGCTCGAAAAAGCACCAAGAAAAAACGGAGTAATAAACATTCTCCCTTGAACGATTTTTGTCGCATTTTTCCTCACACTTCGCGGCAGCAGAGATTTCGACAGCTTCGTTAATAAGTCCCAGATGCAGCAGAAAACCACAAGGATGTAGTAGTTTCGAACTCCAGTGCTCTATGTATTCCTGCATGGCGGAGGAGGGTTGGACTCTATGGCCCTTAGTAGCCCCTTCTGACTCCAGGGTCCTATGTATTACAGCATGGCAGAAGGAGAGTTGGACTATATGGCCCTTAGTAGCCCCTTCTGACTCTAGAATCTTATGTATTCCTGCATGGCAGAAGGAGGGTTGCACTATATGGCCCTCAGTAGTCCCTTCTGACTCTAGGATCCTTTGTATTCCTGCATGGCAGAAGGAGGGTTGGAATATAGGGCCCTTACTAGTCCCCTCTGACTCTAGTGTTCTATGTATTCTTGCATGGCAGAAGGAGGTTTGGACTATATGGCCCTTAGGGGTCCCTTCTGACTCTAGGATCCTATGTATTCCTGCATGGCAGAAGGAGGGTTGGATTATAGGGCCCTTAGTAGTCCCTTCCAACTCTAGAATCCTATGTATTCCTGCATGGCAGAAGGAGGGTTGGACTATATGGACCTTAGGAGTCCCTTCCGACTCTAGGATCCTATGTATTCCTGCATGGCAGAAGGAGAGTTGGACTATAGGGCCCTTAGTAGTCCCCTCTGACTCTAGTGTTCTATGTATTCCTGCATGGCAGAAGGATAGTTGGACTATATGGCCCTTAGGAGGCCCTTCTGACTCTAGGATCCTATGTATTCCTGCATGGCAGAAGGAGAGTTGGACTACATGGCCCTTAGTAGTCCCTTCTGACTCTACTGTTCTATGTATTCCTGCATGGCAGAAGGAGGGTTGGACTATATGGCCCATAGTAGTTCCTTCCCACTCTAGTATTCTATGTATTCCTGCATGGCAGAACGAGGGTTGGACTATCGTGTCCTTAGTAGTTGCTTCTGACTCTAGGATCCTATGTATTCCTGAATGGCAGAAGGAGGGTTGAACTGTATGGCCCTCAGTAGTCCCTTCCGACTCTAGGATCCTTTGTATTCCTGCATGGCAGAAGGAGGGTTGGCTTATAGGGCCCTTACTAGACCCCTCTGACTCTAGTGTTCTATGTATTCTTGCATGGCAGAAGGAGGTTTGGACTATATGGCCCTTTGGAGTCCCTTCTAACTCTAGGATCCTATGTATTCCTGCATGGCAGAAGGAGGGTTGGATTATATGGCCCTTAGTAGTCCCTTCCAACTCTAGGATTCTATGTATTTCTGCATGGCAGAAGGAGGGTTGGACTATAGGGCTCTTAGTAGTCCCTTCCCACTCTATTGTGATATGTATTCCTGCATGGCAGAAGGAGAGTTGGACTATAGGGCCCTTAGTAGTCCCTTCCAACTCTAGGATCCTATGTATTCCTGCATGGCAGAAGGAGGGTTGGACTATATGGCCCTTAGTAGTCTCTTCCGATTCTAGGATCCTATGTATTCCTCCATGGCAGAAGGAGAGTTGGACTATATGGCCCTTAATAGTCCCCTCTGACTCTCGTATTCTATGTATTCCTGCATGGCAGAAGGATGGTTGGACTATTTGGCCCTTAGGACTCCTTTCTTACTCTAGGATCCTATGTATTCCTGCATGGTAGAAGGAGAGTTGGACTATATGGCCCTTAGTAGTCCCTTCTGACTCTAGGATCCTATGTATTACTGCATGGCAGAAGGAGAGTTGGACTATATGGCCCTTAGTAGTCCCTTCTGACTCTAGTGTTCTATGTATTACTGCATGGCAGAAGGAGAGTTGGACTATATGGCCCTTAGTAGTCCCTTCTGACTCTAGTGTTCTATGTATTCCTGCATGGCAGAAGGAGGGTTGGACTATATGGCCCGTAGTAGTTCCTTCCCACTCTAGTGTTCTATGTATTCCTGCATGGAAGAAGGAGGGTTGGAATATAGGGCCCTTAGTAGTCCCTTCCCACTCTATTGTTGTATTTATTGCTTCATGGCAGAACGAGGGTTGGACTATCGCGTCCTTAGTAGTTGCTTCTGACTCTAGGATCCTATGTATTCCTGCATGGCAGAAGGAGGGTTGGACTATAGGGCCCTCTGTAGTCCCTTCCGACTCTAGGATCCTTTGTATTCCTGCATGGCAGAAGGAGGGTTGGTTTATAGGGCCCTTACTAGTCCCCTCTGACTCTAGTGTTCTATATATTCTTGCATGGCAGAAGGAGGTTTGGACTATATGGCCCTTAGGAGTCCCTTCTGACTCTAGGATCCTATGTATTCCTGCATGGCAGAAGGAGGGTTGGACTATATGGCCCTTAGTAGTCCATTCCAACTCTAGGATCCTATGTATTCCTGCATGGCAGAAGGAGGGTTGGACTATATGGCCCTTAGGAGTCTCTTCCAATTCTAGGATTCTATGTATTCCTGAATGGCAGAATGAGGATTGGACTATATGGCGCTTAATAGTCCCTTCCTCCTCTAGGATCCTATGTATTCCTGCATGACAGAAGGAGAGTTGGACTATATGGCCCTTAGTAGTACCTTCTGACTCTAGTGTTCTATGTATTCCTGCATGGCAGAAGGAGGGTTGGACTATATGGCCCGTAGTAGTTCCTTCCCACTCTAGTGTTCTATGTATTCCTGCATGGCAGAAGGAGGGTTGGAATATAGGGCCCTTAGTAGTCCCTTCCCACTCTATTGTTCTATTTATTCCTGCATGGCCCAACGAGGATTGGACTATCACGCCCTCAGTAGTTGCTTCTGACTCTAAGATCCTATGTATTCCTGCATGGCAGAAGGATGGTTGGACTATATGGCCCTTAGTAGTCCCTTCCGACTCTAGAATCCTATGTATTCCTTCATGGCAAAAGCAGGGTTGGACTATATGGCCCTTAGGTGTCCCTTATTACTCTAGGATCCGATGTATTCGTGCATGTCAGAAGGAGGGTTGTAATATAGGGCCCTTAGTAGTCCCTTCCCACTCTATTGTTCTATTTATTCCTGCATCGCCGAACGAGGGTTGGACTATCGCGCCCTTAGTAGTTGCTTCTGACTCTAGGATCGTAAGTATTCCTGCATGGCAGAAGGAGGGTTGGACTATATGGCCCTTAGTAGTCACTTCCGACTTTAGGATCCTATGTATTTCTGCATGGCAGAACGAGGATTGTACCATATGGCCCTTTATAGTACCTTCTGACTCTAGGATCCTATGTATTCCTGCATGGCAGAAGGAGAGTTGGACTATAGGGCCCTTAATAGTCCCCTCTGACTCTAGTGTTCTATGTATTCTTGCATGGCAGAAGGAGGTTTGGACTATATGGCCCGTAGTAGTTCCTTCCCACTCTAGTGTTCTATGTATTCCTGCATGGCAGAAGGAGGGTTAGAATATAGGGCCCTTAGTAGTCCCTTCCCACTTTATTGTTCTATTTATTCCTGCATGGCAGAACGAGGGTTGGTCTATTGCGCCATTAGTAGTCCCATCTGACTCTAGGATCCTTTGTATTCCTGCATGGCAGAAGGAGGGTTGGACTATATGGCCCTTACTACTTCCTTAAGGAGGGTTGGACTATATGGCCCTTAGTAGTCCTTTCCGACTCTAGGATCCTATGTATTCCTGCATGGCAGAAGGAGGGATGGACTCTATGGCCCTTAGTAGTCCCATCTGACTCTAGTGTTCTATGTATTCCTGCATGGCAGAAGGAGGGGAGGATTATAGGGCCCTTAGTAATCCCCTCTTACTCTCGTGTTCTATGTATTCTTGCATGGCAGAAGGAGGTTTGGACTATATGGCCCTTAGTAGTCCATTCCAACTCTAGGATCCTATGTATTCCTGCATGGCAGAAGGAGGGTTGGACTATATGGCCCTTAGGAGTCTCTTCCAATTCTAGGATTCTATGTATTCCTGAATGGCAGAATGAGGATTGGACTATATGGCGCTTAATAGTCCCTTCCTCCTCTAGGATCCTATGTATTCCTGCATGACAGAAGGAGAGTTGGACTATATGGCCCTTAGTAGTACCTTCTGACTCTAGTGTTCTATGTATTCCTGCATGGCAGAAGGAGGGTTGGACTATATGGCCCGTAGTAGTTCCTTCCCACTCTAGTGTTCTATGTATTCCTGCATGGCAGAAGGAGGGTTGGAATATAGGGCCCTTAGTAGTCCCTTCCCACTCTATTGTTCTATTTATTCCTGCATGGCCCAACGAGGATTGGACTATCACGCCCTCAGTAGTTGCTTCTGACTCTAAGATCCTATGTATTCCTGCATGGCAGAAGGATGGTTGGACTATATGGCCCTTAGTAGTCCCTTCCGACTCTAGAATCCTATGTATTCCTTCATGGCAAAAGCAGGGTTGGACTATATGGCCCTTAGGTGTCCCTTATTACTCTAGGATCCGATGTATTCGTGCATGTCAGAAGGAGGGTTGTAATATAGGGCCCTTAGTAGTCCCTTCCCACTCTATTGTTCTATTTATTCCTGCATCGCCGAACGAGGGTTGGACTATCGCGCCCTTAGTAGTTGCTTCTGACTCTAGGATCGTAAGTATTCCTGCATGGCAGAAGGAGGGTTGGACTATATGGCCCTTAGTAGTCACTTCCGACTTTAGGATCCTATGTATTTCTGCATGGCAGAACGAGGATTGTACCATATGGCCCTTTATAGTACCTTCTGACTCTAGGATCCTATGTATTCCTGCATGGCAGAAGGAGAGTTGGACTATAGGGCCCTTAATAGTCCCCTCTGACTCTAGTGTTCTATGTATTCTTGCATGGCAGAAGGAGGTTTGGACTATATGGCCCGTAGTAGTTCCTTCCCACTCTAGTGTTCTATGTATTCCTGCATGGCAGAAGGAGGGTTAGAATATAGGGCCCTTAGTAGTCCCTTCCCACTTTATTGTTCTATTTATTCCTGCATGGCAGAACGAGGGTTGGTCTATTGCGCCATTAGTAGTCCCATCTGACTCTAGGATCCTTTGTATTCCTGCATGGCAGAAGGAGGGTTGGACTATATGGCCCTTACTACTTCCTTAAGGAGGGTTGGACTATATGGCCCTTAGTAGTCCTTTCCGACTCTAGGATCCTATGTATTCCTGCATGGCAGAAGGAGGGATGGACTCTATGGCCCTTAGTAGTCCCATCTGACTCTAGTGTTCTATGTATTCCTGCATGGCAGAAGGAGGGGAGGATTATAGGGCCCTTAGTAATCCCCTCTTACTCTCGTGTTCTATGTATTCTTGCATGGCAGAAGGAGGTTTGGACTATATGGCCCTTAGGAGTCCCTTCTGACTCTAGCATCCTATGTATTCCTGCATGGAAGAAGGAGAGTTGGACTATATGGACCTTAGTAGTCCCATCTGACTCTACTGTTCTATGTATTCCTGCATGGCAGAAGGAGGGTTGGATTGTATGGCCCGTAGTTGTTCCTTCCGACACTAGGATCCTATGTATTCCTGCATGGCAGAAGGAGGATAGGACTATAGGGCCGTTAGTAGTCCCTTCTTACTCTATTGTTTTATGTATTCCTGCATGGCAGAAGGAGTGTTGGACTATAGTGCCCTTAGTAGTCTCTTCTGATTCTAAGATCCTATGCATTCCTGCATGGCAGAAAGAGGGTTGGTCTATATAGCCCTTAGTAGTCCCTTCTGTCTCTAGTGTTCTATGTATTCCTGTAATACAGAAGGATGGTTGAACTATATGGCGCTTAGGAGTCCCTTCTGACTCTTCGATCCTATGTATGCCTGCATGGCAGAAGGAGGGTTGGACTATATGGCCCTTAGGAGTCCCTTCTGACTCGAGGATCCTATGCATTCCTGCATGGCAGAAGGAGGGTTGGACTATAGGGCCCTTAATAGTCCCCTCTGACTCTATTGTTCTATGTATTCTTGCATGGCAGAAGGAGGTTTGGACTATATGGCCCTTAGGAGTCCCTTCTGACTCTAGAATCTTATGTATTCCTCCATGGCAGAAGGAGAGTTGGACTATATGGCCCTTAATAGTCCCCTCTGACTCTCGTATTCTATGTATTCCTGCATGGCAGAAGGATGGTTGGACTATTTGGCCCTTAGGACTCCTTTCTTACTCTAGGATCCTATGTATTCCTGCATGGTAGAAGGAGAGTTGGACTATATGGCCCTTAGTAGTCCCTTCTGACTCTAGGATCCTATGTATTACTGCATGGCAGAAGGAGAGTTGGACTATATGGCCCTTAGTAGTCCCTTCTGACTCTAGTGTTCTATGTATTACTGCATGGCAGAAGGAGAGTTGGACTATATGGCCCTTAGTAGTCCCTTCTGACTCTAGTGTTCTATGTATTCCTGCATGGCAGAAGGAGGGTTGGACTATATGGCCCGTAGTAGTTCCTTCCCACTCTAGTGTTCTATGTATTCCTGCATGGAAGAAGGAGGGTTGGAATATAGGGCCCTTAGTAGTCCCTTCCCACTCTATTGTTGTATTTATTGCTTCATGGCAGAACGAGGGTTGGACTATCGCGCCCTTAGTAGTTGCTTCTGACTCTAGGATCCTATGTATTCCTGCATGGCAGAAGGAGGGTTGGACTATAGGGCCCTCTGTAGTCCCTTCCGACTCTAGGATCCTTTGTATTCCTGCATGGCAGAAGGAGGGTTGGTTTATAGGGCCCTTACTAGTCCCCTCTGACTCTAGTGTTCTATATATTCTTGCATGGCAGAAGGAGGTTTGGACTATATGGCCCTTAGGAGTCCCTTCTGACTCTAGGATCCTATGTATTCCTGCATGGCAGAAGGAGGGTTGGACTATATGGCCCTTAGTAGTCCATTCCAACTCTAGGATCCTATGTATTCCTGCATGGCAGAAGGAGGGTTGGACTATATGGCCCTTAGGAGTCTCTTCCAATTCTAGGATTCTATGTATTCCTGAATGGCAGAATGAGGATTGGACTATATGGCGCTTAATAGTCCCTTCCTCCTCTAGGATCCTATGTATTCCTGCATGACAGAAGGAGAGTTGGACTATATGGCCCTTAGTAGTACCTTCTGACTCTAGTGTTCTATGTATTCCTGCATGGCAGAAGGAGGGTTGGACTATATGGCCCGTAGTAGTTCCTTCCCACTCTAGTGTTCTATGTATTCCTGCATGGCAGAAGGAGGGTTGGAATATAGGGCCCTTAGTAGTCCCTTCCCACTCTATTGTTCTATTTATTCCTGCATGGCCCAACGAGGATTGGACTATCGCGCCCTCAGTAGTTGCTTCTGACTCTAAGATCCTATGTATTCCTGCATGGCAGAAGGATGGTTGGACTATATGGCCCTTAGTAGTCCCTTCCGACTCTAGAATCCTATGTATTCCTTCATGGCAAAAGCAGGGTTGGACTATATGGCCCTTAGGTGTCCCTTATTACTCTAGGATCCGATGTATTCGTGCATGTCAGAAGGAGGGTTGTAATATAGGGCCCTTAGTAGTCCCTTCCCACTCTATTGTTCTATTTATTCCTGCATCGCCGAACGAGGGTTGGACTATCGCGCCCTTAGTAGTTGCTTCTGACTCTAGGATCCTAAGTATTCCTGCATGGCAGAAGGAGAGTTGGACTATAGGGCCCTTAATAGTCCCCTCTGACTCTAGTGTTCTATGTATTCTTGCATGGCAGAAGGAGGTTTGGACTATATGGCCCGTAGTAGTTCCTTCCCACTCTAGTGTTCTATGTATTCCTGCATGGCAGAAGGAGGGTTAGAATATAGGGCCCTTAGTAGTCCCTTCCCACTTTATTGTTCTATTTATTCCTGCATGGCAGAACGAGGGTTGGTCTATTGCGCCATTAGTAGTCCCATCTGACTCTAGGATCCTTTGTATTCCTGCATGGCAGAAGGAGGGTTGGACTATATGGCCCTTACTACTTCCTTAAGGAGGGTTGGACTATATGGCCCTTGGTAGTCCTTTACGACTCTAGGATCCTATGTATGCCTGCATGGCAGAAGGAGGGATGGACTCTATGGCCCTTAGTAGTCCCATCTGACTCTAGTGTTCTATGTATTCCTGCATGGCAGAAGGAGGGGAGGATTATAGGGCCCTTAGTAATCCCCTCTTACTCTCGTGTTCTATGTATTCTTGCATGGCAGAAGGAGGTTTGGACTATATGGCCCTTAGGAGTCCCTTCTGACTCTAGCATCCTATGTATTCCTGCATGGAAGAAGGAGAGTTGGACTATATGGACCTTAGTAGTCCCATCTGACTCTACTGTTCTATGTATTCCTGCATGGCAGAAGGAGGGTTGGATTGTATGGCCCGTAGTTGTTCCTTCTGACACTAGGATCCTATGTATTCCTGCATGGCAGAAGGAGGATTGGACTATAGGGCCCTTAGTAGTCCCCTCTGACTCTAGTGTTCTATGTATTCTTGCATGGCAGAAGGAGGTTTGGACTATATGGCCCTTAGGAGTCCCTTCTGACTCTAGGATCCTATGTATTCCTGCATGGAAGAAGGAGAGTTGGACTATATGGCCCTTAGTAGTCCCTTCTGACTCTAGTGTTCTATGTATTCCTGCATGGCAGAAGGAGCGTTGGATTATATGGCCTGTAGTAGTTCCTTCCGACTCTAGGATCCTATGTATTCCGTCATGGCAGAAGGAGGATTGGACTATAGGGCCGTTAGTAGTCCCTTCTTACTCTATTGTTTTATGTATTCCTGCATGGCAGAAGGAGTGTTGGACTATAGTGCCCTTAGTAGTCTCTTCTGATTCTAAGATCCTATGCATTCCTGCATGGCAGAAAGAGGGTTGGTCTATATAGCCCTTAGTAGTCCCTTCTGTCTCTAGTGTTCTATGTATTCCTGTAATACAGAAGCATGGTTGAACTATATGGCGCTTAGGAGTCCCTTCTGACTCTTCGATCCTATGTATGCCTGCATGGCAGAAGGAGGGTTGGACTATATGGCCCTTAGGAGTCCCTTCTGACTCTAGGATCCTATGCATTCCTGCATGGCAGAAGGAGGGTTGGACTATAGGGCCCTTAATAGTCCCCTCTGACTCTATTGTTCTATGTATTCTTGCATGGCAGAAGGAGGTTTGGACTATATGGCCCTTAGGAGTCCCTTCTGACTCTAGAATCTTATGTATTCCTCCATGGCAGAAGGAGAGTTGGACTATATGGCCCTTAATAGTCCCCTCTGACTCTCGTATTCTATGTATTCCTGCATGGCAGAAGGATGGTTGGACTATTTGGCCCTTAGGACTCCTTTCTTACTCTAGGATCCTATGTATTCCTGCATGGTAGAAGGAGGGTTGGACTATATGGCCCTTAGGAGTCTCTTCCAATTCTAGGATTCTATGTATTCCTGAATGGCAGAATGAGGATTGGACTATATGGCGCTTAATAGTCCCTTCCTCCTCTAGGATCCTATGTATTCCTGCATGACAGAAGGAGAGTTGGACTATATGGCCCTTAGTAGTCCCTTCTGACTCTAGTTTTCTATGCATTCCTGCATGGCAAAAGGAGGGTTGGACTATATGGCCCGTAGTAGTTCCTTCCCACTCTAGTGTTCTATGTATTCCTGCATGGCAGAAGGAGGGTTGGACTATATGGCCCGTAGTAGTTCCTTCCCACTCTAGTGTTCTATGTATTCCTGCATGGAAGAAGGAGGGTTGGAATATAGGGCCCTTAGTAGTCCCTTCCCACTCTATTGTTCTATTTATTCCTGCATGGCAGAACGAGGGTTGGACTATCGCGCCCTTAGTAGTTGCTTCTGACTCTAGGATCCTATGTATTCCTGCATGGCAGACGGAGGGTTCGACTATATGGCCCTTAGTAGTCCCTTCCGACTCTAGGATCCTATGTATTTCTGCATGGCAGAACGAGGATTGTACTATATGGCCCTTAATAGTCCGTTCTGACTCTAGGATCCTATGTATTCCTGCATGGCAGAAGGAGGGATGAACAGTAGGGCCCTTAGTAGTCCCTTCCGACTCTAGAATCCTATGTATTCCTGCATGGCAGAAGGAGGGTAGGATTATAGGGCCCTTAGTAGTCCCCTCTGACTCTCGTGTTCTATGTATTCTTGCATGGCAGAAGGAGGTTTTCAATATATGGCCCTTAGGAGTCCCTTCTGACTCTAGGATCCTATGTATTCCTTCATGGCAGAAGGAGGGTTGGACTATATGGCCCTTAGTAGTTCCTTCCGACTCTAGGATCCTGTGTATTCCGTCATGTCAGAAGGAGGATTGGACTGTAGGGCCCTTAGTAGTCCCCTCTGACTCTAGTGTTCTATGTATTCTTGCATGGCAGAAGGAGAGTCTGACTATATGGCCATAGTAGTCCCTTCTGACTCTAGTGTTCTATGTATTCCTGCATGGCAGAAGGAAGGTTGGATTATATGGCCCGTAGTAGTTCGTTCCGACTCTAGGATCCTATGTATTCTTGCATGGCAGAAGGAGGGTTGGACTATATGGCCCTCAGTAGTCTCTTCCGATTCTAGGATCTTATGTATTCCTGCATGGCAGAAGGAGGGATGGACTATAGGACCCTTAGTAGTCCCTTCCGACTCCAGTGTTCTATGTATTCCTGCATGGCAGAAGGAGGGTTGGAATATAGGGCCCTTAGTAGTCCCTTCCCACTCTATTGTTCTATTTATTCCTGCATGGCAGAACGAGGGTTGGACTATCGCGCCCTTAGTAGTTGCTTCTGACTCTAGTATCCTATGTATTCCTGCATGGCAGAAGGAGGGTTTGACTATATGGCCCTTAATAGTCCCTTCCGACTCTAGGATCCTATGTATTCCTGCATGGCAGAAGGAGGGTTGGACTAAATGGCCCTTAGTCATCTCTTCCGACTCTAGGATCCTATGTATTCCTGCATGGCAAAAGCAGGGTTGGACTATATGGCCCTTAGGCATCCCTTATTACTCTAGGATCCTATGTATTCCTGCATGGCAAAAGGAGGGCTGGACTGTAGGGCCCTTAGTAGTCCCTTCCGACTCTAGAATCCTTTGTATTCCTGCATGGCAGAAGGAGGGTAGGATTATAGGGCCCTTAGTAGTCCCCTCTGACTCTAGTGTTCTATGTATTCTTGCATGGCAGAAGGAGGTTTGGACTATATGGCGCTTAGGAGTCCCTTCTGACTCTAGGATCCTATGCATTCCTGCATGGCAGTGGGAGGGTTTGGCTCTAGGGTCCTTAGTAGTCCCTTCTCACTCTAGTTTTCTATGTATTCCTGCATGGCAGAAGGAGCGTTGGACTATAGGGCCCTTAATAGTCCCCTCTGACTCTAGTGTTCTATATATTCTTGCATGGCAGAAGGAGGTTTGGACTATATGGCCCTTAGGAGTCCCTTCTGACTCTAGGATCCTATGTATTCCTGCATGGCAGAAGGAGGGTTGGACTATATGGCCCTTAGTAGTCCATTCCAACTCTAGGATCCTATGTATTCCTGCATGGCAGAAGGAGGGTTGGACTATATGGCCCTTAGGAGTCTCTTCCAATTCTAGGATTCTATGTATTCCTGAATGGCAGAATGAGGATTGGACTATATGACGCTTAATAGTCCCTTCCTCCTCTAGGATCCTATGTATTCCTGCATGACAGAAGGAGAGTTGGACTATATGGCCCTTAGTAGTACCTTCTGACTCTAGTGTTCTATGTATTCCTGCATGGCAGAAGGAGGGTTGGACTATATGGCCCGTAGTAGTTCCTTCCCACTCTAGTGTTCTATGTATTCCTGCATGGCAGAAGGAGGGTTGGAATATAGGGCCCTTAGTAGTCCCTTCCCACTCTATTGTTCTATTTATTCCTGCATGGCCCAACGAGGATTGGACTATCGCGCCCTCAGTAGTTGCTTCTGACTCTAAGATCCTATGTATTCCTGCATGGCAGAAGGATGGTTGGACTATATGGCCCTTAGTAGTCCCTTCCGACTCTAGAATCCTATGTATTCCTTCATGGCAAAAGCAGGGTTGGACTATATGGCCCTTAGGTGTCCCTTATTACTCTAGGATCCGATGTATTCGTGCATGTCAGAAGGAGGGTTGTAATATAGGGCCCTTAGTAGTCCCTTCCCACTCTATTGTTCTATTTATTCCTGCATCGCCGAACGAGGGTTGGACTATCGCGCCCTTAGTAGTTGCTTCTGACTCTAGGATCGTAAGTATTCCTGCATGGCAGAAGGAGGGTTGGACTATATGGCCCTTAGTAGTCACTTCCGACTTTAGGATCCTATGTATTTCTGCATGGCAGAACGAGGATTGTACCATATGGCCCTTTATAGTACCTTCTGACTCTAGGATCCTATGTATTCCTGCATGGCAGAAGGAGAGTTGGACTATAGGGCCCTTAATAGTCCCCTCTGACTCTAGTGTTCTATGTATTCTTGCATGGCAGAAGGAGGTTTGGACTATATGGCCCGTAGTAGTTCCTTCCCACTCTAGTGTTCTATGTATTCCTGCATGGCAGAAGGAGGGTTAGAATATAGGGCCCTTAGTAGTCCCTTCCCACTTTATTGTTCTATTTATTCCTGCATGGCAGAACGAGGGTTGGTCTATTGCGCCATTAGTAGTCCCATCTGACTCTAGGATCCTTTGTATTCCTGCATGGCAGAAGGAGGGTTGGACTATATGGCCCTTACTACTTCCTTAAGGAGGGTTGGACTATATGGCCCTTGGTAGTCCTTTCCGACTCTAGGATCCTATGTATTCCTGCATGGCAGAAGGAGGGATGGACTCTATGGCCCTTAGTAGTCCCATCTGACTCTAGTGTTCTATGTATTCCTGCATGGCAGAAGGAGGGGAGGATTATAGGGCCCTTAGTAATCCCCTCTTACTCTCGTGTTCTATGTATTCTTGCATGGCAGAAGGAGGTTTGGACTATATGGCCCTTAGGAGTCCCTTCTGACTCTAGCATCCTATGTATTCCTGCATGGAAGAAGGAGAGTTGGACTATATGGACCTTAGTAGTCCCATCTGACTCTACTGTTCTATGTATTCCTGCATGGCAGAAGGAGGGTTGGATTGTATGGCCCGTAGTTGTTCCTTCCGACACTAGGATCCTATGTATTCCTGCATGGCAGAAGGAGGATAGGACTATAGGGCCGTTAGTAGTCCCTTCTTACTCTATTGTTTTATGTATTCCTGCATGGCAGAAGGAGTGTTGGACTATAGTGCCCTTAGTAGTCTCTTCTGATTCTAAGATCCTATGCATTCCTGCATGGCAGAAAGAGGGTTGGTCTATATAGCCCTTAGTAGTCCCTTCTGTCTCTAGTGTTCTATGTATTCCTGTAATACAGAAGGATGGTTGAACTATATGGCGCTTAGGAGTCCCTTCTGACTCTTCGATCCTATGTATGCCTGCATGGCAGAAGGAGGGTTGGACTATATGGCCCTTAGGAGTCCCTTCTGACTCGAGGATCCTATGCATTCCTGCATGGCAGAAGGAGGGTTGGACTATAGGGCCCTTAATAGTCCCCTCTGACTCTATTGTTCTATGTATTCTTGCATGGCAGAAGGAGGTTTGGACTATATGGCCCTTAGGAGTCCCTTCTGACTCTAGAATCTTATGTATTCCTCCATGGCAGAAGGAGAGTTGGACTATATGGCCCTTAATAGTCCCCTCTGACTCTCGTATTCTATGTATTCCTGCATGGCAGAAGGATGGTTGGACTATTTGGCCCTTAGGACTCCTTTCTTACTCTAGGATCCTATGTATTCCTGCATGGTAGAAGGAGAGTTGGACTATATGGCCCTTAGTAGTCCCTTCTGACTCTAGGATCCTATGTATTACTGCATGGCAGAAGGAGAGTTGGACTATATGGCCCTTAGTAGTCCCTTCTGACTCTAGTGTTCTATGTATTACTGCATGGCAGAAGGAGAGTTGGACTATATGGCCCTTAGTAGTCCCTTCTGACTCTAGTGTTCTATGTATTCCTGCATGGCAGAAGGAGGGTTGGACTATATGGCCCGTAGTAGTTCCTTCCCACTCTAGTGTTCTATGTATTCCTGCATGGAAGAAGGAGGGTTGGAATATAGGGCCCTTAGTAGTCCCTTCCCACTCTATTGTTGTATTTATTGCTTCATGGCAGAACGAGGGTTGGACTATCTCGTCCTTAGTAGTTGCTTCTGACTCTAGGATCCTATGTATTCCTGCATGGCAGAAGGAGGGTTGGACTATATGGCCCTTAGGAGTCTCTTCCAATTCTAGGATTCTATGTATTCCTGAATGGCAGAATGAGGATTGGACTATATGGCGCTTAATAGTCCCTTCCTCCTCTAGGATCCTATGTATTCCTGCATGACAGAAGGAGAGTTGGACTATATGGCCCTTAGTAGTACCTTCTGACTCTAGTGTTCTATGTATTCCTGCATGGCAGAAGGAGGGTTGGACTATATGGCCCGTAGTAGTTCCTTCCCACTCTAGTGTTCTATGTATTCCTGCATGGCAGAAGGAGGGTTGGAATATAGGGCCCTTAGTAGTCCCTTCCCACTCTATTGTTCTATTTATTCCTGCATGGCCCAACGAGGATTGGACTATCGCGCCCTCAGTAGTTGCTTCTGACTCTAAGATCCTATGTATTCCTGCATGGCAGAAGGATGGTTGGACTATATGGCCCTTAGTAGTCCCTTCCGACTCTAGAATCCTATGTATTCCTTCATGGCAAAAGCAGGGTTGGACTATATGGCCCTTAGGTGTCCCTTATTACTCTAGGATCCGATGTATTCGTGCATGTCAGAAGGAGGGTTGTAATATAGGACCCTTAGTAGTCCCTTCCCACTCTATTGTTCTATTTATTCCTGCATCGCCGAACGAGGGTTGGACTATCGCGCCCTTAGTAGTTGCTTCTGACTCTAGGATCCTAAGTATTCCTGCATGGCAGAAGGAGAGTTGGACTATAGGGCCCTTAATAGTCCCCTCTGACTCTCGTGTTCTATGTATTCTTGCATGGCAGAAGGAGGTTTGGACTATATGGCCCGTAGTAGTTCCTTCCCACTCTAGTGTTCTATGTATTCCTGCATGGCAGAAGGAGGGTTAGAATATAGGGCCCTTAGTAGTCCCTTCCCACTTTATTGTTCTATTTATTCCTGCATGGCAGAACGAGGGTTGGTCTATTGCGCCATTAGTAGTCCCATCTGACTCTAGGATCCTTTGTATTCCTGCATGGCAGAAGGAGGGTTGGACTATATGGCCCTTACTACTTCCTTAAGGAGGGTTGGACTATATGGCCCTTGGTAGTCCTTTACGACTCTAGGATCCTATGTATGCCTGCATGGCAGAAGGAGGGATGGACTCTATGGCCCTTAGTAGTCCCATCTGACTCTAGTGTTCTATGTATTCCTGCATGGCAGAAGGAGGGGAGGATTATAGGGCCCTTAGTAATCCCCTCTTACTCTCGTGTTCTATGTATTCTTGCATGGCAGAAGGAGGTTTGGACTATATGGCCCTTAGGAGTCCCTTCTGACTCTAGCATCCTATGTATTCCTGCATGGAAGAAGGAGAGTTGGACTATATGGACCTTAGTAGTCCCATCTGACTCTACTGTTCTATGTATTCCTGCATGGCAGAAGGAGGGTTGGATTGTATGGCCCGTAGTTGTTCCTTCCGACACTAGGATCCTATGTATTCCTGCATGGCAGAAGGAGGATAGGACTATAGGGCCGTTAGTAGTCCCTTCTTACTCTATTGTTTTATGTATTCCTGCATGGCAGAAGGAGTGTTGGACTATAGTGCCCTTAGTAGTCTCTTCTGATTCTAAGATCCTATGCATTCCTGCATGGCAGAAAGAGGGTTGGTCTATATAGCCCTTAGTAGTCCCTTCTGTCTCTAGTGTTCTATGTATTCCTGTAATACAGAAGGATGGTTGAACTATATGGCGCTTAGGAGTCCCTTCTGACTCTTCGATCCTATGTATGCCTGCATGGCAGAAGGAGGGTTGGACTATATGGCCCTTAGGAGTCCCTTCTGACTCGAGGATCCTATGCATTCCTGCATGGCAGAAGGAGGGTTGGACTATAGGGCCCTTAATAGTCCCCTCTGACTCTATTGTTCTATGTATTCTTGCATGGCAGAAGGAGGTTTGGACTATATGGCCCTTAGGAGTCCCTTCTGACTCTAGAATCTTATGTATTCCTCCATGGCAGAAGGAGAGTTGGACTATATGGCCCTTAATAGTCCCCTCTGACTCTCGTATTCTATGTATTCCTGCATGGCAGAAGGATGGTTGGACTATTTGGCCCTTAGGACTCCTTTCTTACTCTAGGATCCTATGTATTCCTGCATGGTAGAAGGAGAGTTGGACTATATGGCCCTTAGTAGTCCCTTCTGACTCTAGGATCCTATGTATTACTGCATGGCAGAAGGAGAGTTGGACTATATGGCCCTTAGTAGTCCCTTCTGACTCTAGTGTTCTATGTATTACTGCATGGCAGAAGGAGAGTTGGACTATATGGCCCTTAGTAGTCCCTTCTGACTCTAGTGTTCTATGTATTCCTGCATGGCAGAAGGAGGGTTGGACTATATGGCCCGTAGTAGTTCCTTCCCACTCTAGTGTTCTATGTATTCCTGCATGGAAGAAGGAGGGTTGGAATATAGGGCCCTTAGTAGTCCCTTCCCACTCTATTGTTGTATTTATTGCTTCATGGCAGAACGAGGGTTGGACTATCGCGTCCTTAGTAGTTGCTTCTGACTCTAGGATCCTATGTATTCCTGCATGGCAGAAGGAGGGTTGGACTATATGGCCCTTAGGAGTCTCTTCCAATTCTAGGATTCTATGTATTCCTGAATGGCAGAATGAGGATTGGACTATATGGCGCTTAATAGTCCCTTCCTCCTCTAGGATCCTATGTATTCCTGCATGACAGAAGGAGAGTTGGACTATATGGCCCTTAGTAGTACCTTCTGACTCTAGTGTTCTATGTATTCCTGCATGGCAGAAGGAGGGTTGGACTATATGGCCCGTAGTAGTTCCTTCCCACTCTAGTGTTCTATGTATTCCTGCATGGCAGAAGGAGGGTTGGAATATAGGGCCCTTAGTAGTCCCTTCCCACTCTATTGTTCTATTTATTCCTGCATGGCCCAACGAGGATTGGACTATCGCGCCCTCAGTAGTTGCTTCTGACTCTAAGATCCTATGTATTCCTGCATGGCAGAAGGATGGTTGGACTATATGGCCCTTAGTAGTCCCTTCCGACTCTAGAATCCTATGTATTCCTTCATGGCAAAAGCAGGGTTGGACTATATGGCCCTTAGGTGTCCCTTATTACTCTAGGATCCGATGTATTCGTGCATGTCAGAAGGAGGGTTGTAATATAGGACCCTTAGTAGTCCCTTCCCACTCTATTGTTCTATTTATTCCTGCATCGCCGAACGAGGGTTGGACTATCGCGCCCTTAGTAGTTGCTTCTGACTCTAGGATCCTAAGTATTCCTGCATGGCAGAAGGAGAGTTGGACTATAGGGCCCTTAATAGTCCCCTCTGACTCTCGTGTTCTATGTATTCTTGCATGGCAGAAGGAGGTTTGGACTATATGGCCCGTAGTAGTTCCTTCCCACTCTAGTGTTCTATGTATTCCTGCATGGCAGAAGGAGGGTTAGAATATAGGGCCCTTAGTAGTCCCTTCCCACTTTATTGTTCTATTTATTCCTGCATGGCAGAACGAGGGTTGGTCTATTGCGCCATTAGTAGTCCCATCTGACTCTAGGATCCTTTGTATTCCTGCATGGCAGAAGGAGGGTTGGACTATATGGCCCTTACTACTTCCTTAAGGAGGGTTGGACTATATGGCCCTTGGTAGTCCTTTACGACTCTAGGATCCTATGTATGCCTGCATGGCAGAAGGAGGGATGGACTCTATGGCCCTTAGTAGTCCCATCTGACTCTAGTGTTCTATGTATTCCTGCATGGCAGAAGGAGGGGAGGATTATAGGGCCCTTAGTAATCCCCTCTTACTCTCGTGTTCTATGTATTCTTGCATGGCAGAAGGAGGTTTGGACTATATGGCCCTTAGGAGTCCCTTCTGACTCTAGCATCCTATGTATTCCTGCATGGAAGAAGGAGAGTTGGACTATATGGACCTTAGTAGTCCCATCTGACTCTACTGTTCTATGTATTCCTGCATGGCAGAAGGAGGGTTGGATTGTATGGCCCGTAGTTGTTCCTTCCGACACTAGGATCCTATGTATTCCTGCATGGCAGAAGGAGGATTGGACTATAGGGCCCTTAGTAGTCCCCTCTGACTCTAGTGTTCTATGTATTCTTGCATGGCAGAAGGAGGTTTGGACTATATGGCGCTTAGGAGTCCCTTCTGACTCTTCGATCCTATGTATGCCTGCATGGCAGAAGGAGGGATGGACTCTATGGCCCTTAGTAGTCCCTTCTGACTCTAGGATCCTATGTATTCCTGCATGGAAGAAGGAGAGTTGGACTATATGGCCCTTAGTAGTCCCTTCTGACTCTAGTGTTCTATGTATTCCTGCATGGCAGAAGGAGCGTTGGATTATATGGCCTGTAGTAGTTCCTTCCGACTCTAGGATCCTATGTATTCCGTCATGGCAGAAGGAGGATTGGACTATAGGGCCGTTAGTAGTCCCTTCTTACTCTATTGTTTTATGTATTCCTGCATGGCAGAAGGAGTGTTGGACTATAGTGCCCTTAGTAGTCTCTTCTGATTCTAAGATCCTATGCATTCCTGCATGGCAGAAAGAGGGTTGGTCTATATAGCCCTTAGTAGTCCCTTCTGTCTCTAGTGTTCTATGTATTCCTGTAATACAGAAGGATGGTTGAACTATATGGCGCTTAGGAGTCCCTTCTGACTCTTCGATCCTATGTATGCCTGCATGGCAGAAGGAGGGTTGGACTATATGGCCCTTAGGAGTCCCTTCTGACTCTAGGATCCTATGCATTCCTGCATGGCAGAAGGAGGGTTGGACTATAGGGCCCTTAATAGTCCCCTCTGACTCTATTGTTCTATGTATTCTTGCATGGCAGAAGGAGGTTTGGACTATATGGCCCTTAGGAGTCCCTTCTGACTCTAGAATCTTATGTATTCCTCCATGGCAGAAGGAGAGTTGGACTATATGGCCCTTAATAGTCCCCTCTGACTCTCGTATTCTATGTATTCCTGCATGGCAGAAGGATGGTTGGACTATTTGGCCCTTAGGACTCCTTTCTTACTCTAGGATCCTATGTATTCCTGCATGGTAGAAGGAGGGTTGGACTATATGGCCCTTAGGAGTCTCTTCCAATTCTAGGATTCTATGTATTCCTGAATGGCAGAATGAGGATTGGACTATATGGCGCTTAATAGTCCCTTCCTCCTCTAGGATCCTATGTATTCCTGCATGACAGAAGGAGAGTTGGACTATATGGCCCTTAGTAGTCCCTTCTGACTCTAGTTTTCTATGCATTCCTGCATGGCAAAAGGAGGGTTGGACTATATGGCCCGTAGTAGTTCCTTCCCACTCTAGTGTTCTATGTATTCCTGCATGGCAGAAGGAGGGTTGGACTATATGGCCCGTAGTAGTTCCTTCCCACTCTAGTGTTCTATGTATTCCTGCATGGAAGAAGGAGGGTTGGAATATAGGGCCCTTAGTAGTCCCTTCCCACTCTATTGTTCTATTTATTCCTGCATGGCAGAACGAGGGTTGGACTATCGCGCCCTTAGTAGTTGCTTCTGACTCTAGGATCCTATGTATTCCTGCATGGCAGACGGAGGGTTCGACTATATGGCCCTTAGTAGTCCCTTCCGACTCTAGGATCCTATGTATTTCTGCATGGCAGAACGAGGATTGTACTATATGGCCCTTAATAGTCCGTTCTGACTCTAGGATCCTATGTATTCCTGCATGGCAGAAGGAGGGATGAACAGTAGGGCCCTTAGTAGTCCCTTCCGACTCTAGAATCCTATGTATTCCTGCATGGCAGAAGGAGGGTAGGATTATAGGGCCCTTAGTAGTCCCCTCTGACTCTCGTGTTCTATGTATTCTTGCATGGCAGAAGGAGGTTTTCAATATATGGCCCTTAGGAGTCCCTTCTGACTCTAGGATCCTATGTATTCCTTCATGGCAGAAGGAGGGTTGGACTATATGGCCCTTAGTAGTTCCTTCCGACTCTAGGATCCTGTGTATTCCGTCATGTCAGAAGGAGGATTGGACTGTAGGGCCCTTAGTAGTCCCCTCTGACTCTAGTGTTCTATGTATTCTTGCATGGCAGAAGGAGAGTCTGACTATATGGCCATAGTAGTCCCTTCTGACTCTAGTGTTCTATGTATTCCTGCATGGCAGAAGGAAGGTTGGATTATATGGCCCGTAGTAGTTCGTTCCGACTCTAGGATCCTATGTATTCTTGCATGGCAGAAGGAGGGTTGGACTATATGGCCCTCAGTAGTCTCTTCCGATTCTAGGATCTTATGTATTCCTGCATGGCAGAAGGAGGGATGGACTATAGGACCCTTAGTAGTCCCTTCCGACTCCAGTGTTCTATGTATTCCTGCATGGCAGAAGGAGGGTTGGAATATCGGGCCCTTAGTAGTCCCTTCCCACTCTATTGTTCTATTTATTCCTGCATGGCAGAACAAGGGTTGGACTATCGCGCCCTTAGTAGTTGCTTCTGACTCTAGTATCCTATGTATTCCTGTATGGCAGAAGGAGGGTTTGACTATATGGCCCTTAATAGTCCCTTCCGACTCTAGGATCCTATGTATTCCTGCATGGCAGAAGGAGGGTTGGACTAAATGGCCCTTAGTCATCTCTTCCGATTCTAGGATCCTATGTATTCCTGCATGGCAAAAGCAGGGTTGGACTATATGGCCCTTAGGCGTCCCTTATTACTCTAGGATCCTATGTATTCCTGCATGGCAAAAGGAGGGCTGGACTGTAGGGCCCTTAGTAGTCCCTTCCGACTCTAGAATCCTTTGTATTCCTGCATGGCAGAAGGAGGGTAGGATTATAGGGCCCTTAGTAGTCCCCTCTGACTCTAGTGTTCTATGTATTCTTGCATGGCAGAAGGAGGGTTGGACTATAGGGCCCTTAGTAGTCGCTTCTGACTCTTGGATCCCATGTATTCCTGCATGACAGTTGGACTCTGTGGCCCTTAGTAGTCCCTTCCGTCTCTAAGATCCAATGTATTCCTGTATGGTAGAAGGATGGTTGGACTATATACCCCTTATTAGTCGCTTCCGACTCTTGGATCCCATGTATTCCTGCATGACAGAAAGGGGGTTGGACTCTGTGGCCCTTAGTAGTCCCTTCCGTCTCTAAGATCCTATGTGTTCCTGCATGGCAGAAAGAGGGTTCGACTATATGGCCCTTAGGTGTCCCTTATGACTCTCCGATCCTATGTATTCCTGCATGTCCGAAGAAGGGATGGACTGTAGGTCCCTTAGTAGTCGCTTCCGACTCTAGGATCCTATGTATTCCTGTATGGCAGAAGGAGGGTTGGACTATAGGGCCTTAGTAGTCCCTTCTGACTCTAGGATCCTATGTATTCCTGAATGGCAGAAGGAGGGATGGAGTCTATGGCCCTTAGTAGTCCCTTCCGACTATTGGATCCTCTGTATTCCTGCATGGCAGAAGGAGGGTTGGATTATATGGCCCTTTGTAGTCCCTTCTGATTCTAGTGTCCTATGTATTCCTGCATGGCAGAAGGAGGATTGGGCTCTATAGCCCTTAGTAGTTCCTTCCTACTCTCGGATCCTATGTATTCCTGCATGGCACAAGAAGGGTTGGACCATATGGCCCTTAGTAGTCCCTTCTGACTCTAGTGTCCTATGTATTCCTGCCTGGCAGAAGGAGGGTTGTACTATGGGCCTTAATATTCCCTTCTGACTCTAGGTTCCTATGGATTCCTGCATGGCAGAAGGAGGGTTGGACTATAGGACCCTTACCCTTCAGACTCTTGTCTCCTATGTATTCCTGCATGGCAGAAGGATTCTCTGTATTCCTGCATGGCAGACTGTCTCCCTGGGATCTCGTATGTTTGGACGCTTTCCAGCCTTGCTGCTGATATCAGATACCTGTTATTATCCGAATTAATTAACGCTGCTTTAATTGGCTCAGTAACTGATACGCCGCAGGAGGCGAAAGAGCAGATGCCACCAACCAAAAGCCACCAACCAAAAGGAAGAATAAATGAAGAAAGGAAGAGGAAGGTAGGAAGGAAGGAAGGAAGGAAGGAAGGAAAAGGAAGGAAGAAGGAAGTAACTAAGGAAGGAAGGAAAAGGAAGAAAATAGAAGGAAGGAAGGGGAAGGAAGGAAGGAAGGAAATAGAAGGAAGTAAGGAAGGAAGGAAATGGAAGGAAGGAAGGTGGGAAGGTAGGAAGGAATGAAGTGGAAGGAAGGAGGGAAGGAAGGAGTGAGAGAGAAGGATGGAGAGTAAGAGCGAGGGAAGGAGAGAGGAGGAAAGGAGGAAGGAAGTAGGAGTAGATGAAAGGAAAGAGGAAGAGGATAAAAGAGGGAAATCTTCAAAATCGTGTTCAATTTTCACTTTTAGCTTGAATTTTTGAAATTTTTGAAATCAGTCTCAAATTTCAAATTTATTTTTTTAAATATCTACATCTCTATCTATTTATCTATCTATCTATCTATCTAGATTGATCAGTTTCTTCCAGGATAATTATCATAATCAAAATGCTTCCAATTCCAATTTTATGTTTTGCACCCGCTGTCGGCCTAATTCCTTGCCAATATGCAAATTTATGCAAATGAGGACTCAATCCTCACCATTTGGGGCCTGCAATCTGTCCAAGGAATTAAATCAGTGTGTGTGTGTTTGTGTGTGTGTGTGTGCGCGCGCACACACACATACATACATACACACACACACTTTTAAGGATCTGCATAATGTCCGCTGCGTTCAAATATCTGCCGCAGCATGTCCTCTATTTTGTGCGATGGGCACCGATTCCCATCATCCACTGGATATTTGCATATATTTGCATGTTGATTTCCATGTCCCATGAGGCCACACTTCGTCCATGGATTCTGCATTGCATTTTATGGGGCTATTGCATATAGATAGATGGATAGATAGATAGATAGATAGATAGATAGATAGAGATAGAGAGAGAGAGAGAGAGAGAGAGAGAGATAAATGGGGATAGACAGATAGATAGATAGATAGATAGATAGATAATAATTTGTTTTATTTATATACAGCTATTCCAAAGATCATAGCGGTGAACAGCAAGTAAGCTAATTAGCAAGTAAGCTCTCTCTCTCTCTCTCTCTCTCTATATATATATATATATATATATGGTGTATTGGATATAGTAATTATACACATATATATGTAAATGTTGCATATATGCATATATATATATAGTGTATTGCATATATATAATACACATCTATATGCACAGATAGATAGATAGATAGATAGATAGATAGATAGATAGATTTGTGTGTCTGTATATGTGTGTGTGTCTATATATAGAGAGAGACACACAAATATATATACACACACACATCTATCTATCTATCTATCTATCTATCTATCTATCTATCTATGTATCTATCTATCTATCTCCATCTACCTATATATATTGCACTACATATATATGTATGTATGTATGTATGTAATATAATTTTCTCCCCCAGAGGCCATAAATCCTCTGTCGGTCTGTCGCATGCAACATTGATCGCCTGTTATATTACATTTATTAAGGAGTGATAACTTGTAATAATTGGATGTTAAATTAACGAACTCTCCGCCGCTTATTGCCGTCTCAATTATAATTGTCACTCGCTGGCAGTTAGGATGATCTATGAGGAGCTGCATCGCTTTACTCAGCAGACCGCGACCCTACTCCTCCTCCTCTGAGTAGCATTACTCAGCCCTCGCCGCACTTCGTTTGGGCCTCCTCTAACGAGAGCAGAGACGGTTGGAATATTAATTTTGGGGGGGAGAAAGGAGGAGGAGAGGAAGGAGAGGGAGAACAATGGACCGGGCCCGGAACAACCCTCTGCCATGCAGGAATACGCAAAACCCTAACATCCGCCGTATTCTAAGGGTTTCCACGACCAACTAGGGTTGGAAGGGACACCTAGATGCCCATCGTCCAACCCAAGGGACGCCTAGAACCCAAGGGACACCTATACACCCATTCTCCAACCCAAGGGAACCTAGATGGCCATCGTCCAACCCAAGAGACACCAAGACACCTATTGCCCAACCCAAGGGATGCCAAGATTACCATCGTCCGACCCAAGAGACACTTAGACACCCATCGTCCAACCAAAGGGACACTCATCCTCCAATCCAAGGGACACCTAGAACCCAAGATACACTTACATGCCCATCGTCCAACTCAAGGGACGGCTAGAACCCAAGGGACACTTAGGTGCCCATCATCGAACCCAAGGGATGCCTAGAAGCCAAGGGACACTTAGATGCCCATCGTCCAGCCCAAGGGACACCTAGATGCCCATCATCCAACCCAAGGGACACCTAGAACCCAAGGGACACCTAGATGCTCATCATCGAACAAACCGAGACGTCCATATTCCTCTAGGGTTGGAAGGGACACCCAAGGACCCTAAAAGCACCAGAATCCTGGCTGATCCTGGAAGCTAAGCAGGGTCAGCCCTGGATGGTCCTTGGACAGAGGTAGGAACTGAATGAACCATCTCTGATGATTCCTTTAAGTATGGAAAAAAACCCAAATTAATGGGGACCCCATAAATTCTGCAAATAATGCTATATATATATATATATATATATATATATATATATATATATATATATATATATATGATGCATGCAATCACCTTTAATTTAGTTTAATTCAATTTAATACATGCAATGACTTGACTGCAATGCTTCCAGGTCTGCAAATAATGCAACCTCTCTCTCTCTCTCTCTCTCTCTCTCTCTCTCTCTCTATATATATATATATATATGATAGATAGATATAGATATTAATTTAATTTAATGCATGCAATCACCTTTAATTTAGTTTAATTCAATTTAATGCATGCAATGACTTGACTGCAATGCTTCCAGCTCTGCAAATACTGCAACCTCAATATATATAGATAGATAGATAGCTATATAGATATTAATTTAATTTAATGCATGCGATCGCCTTTAATTTAGTTTAATTCAGTTTAATGCATGCAATGACTTGACTGCATGCTTCCAGGTCTGCAAATACTGCAACCTCAATATAGATAGATAGATAGATATAGATATAGATATTCATTTAATTTAATGCATACAATCACCTTTAATTTAGTCTAATTCATTTTAATGCATGAAATGACTTGACTGCAATGCTTCCAAATAGGTTTTGCGCATGCGCATGTGTATATATATATATATATATACACACACACATACCTATGTATATGTATATGTATATACATATATATGTATATGTATATATATATATATATTTGTGTGTCTTTAACCTTTCCTGAACCGTCCTTGCATTCCTTTTATAATTATGATTGACAGCTCCGGGGAGTTGATTGACAGCTCGAACCTCCCCTCTTCCATTCTTTCCTTTCTTTCCTTTCTTGGCCTCCTTTCAATAAAGACTGGATGCCATTTAGGAAAGAAAGAAAGGAAGGAATGCGAAGGATACAGAGAGAAGTATTTCGGGTCGAAGGAGAAAGAAAGAAAGAAAGAAAGAAAGAAAGAAAGAAAGAAGGGACCCTTTTTGGAGGAAAACCCTTTTTTAGTTTTTCCCAATTTTAATTCGTTTTTAATTTGAATTTTGGTCTCCTCTTTCGGCACCAAAAAGCAAAACCATCCCTCCATCGGCCTTCCTTCCTTCGATCCATCCATCAGTTTTCCCCTTCCTTCCTTCCTTCGCTCCCTCCTTCCTTCCTTGAAACAGTCTTTCCCTCCCTCCCTCTCTCCCTCCTTCTTTCACTTCATGCATTCTTTCCTTCTCCTCTCACCTTCCGTCCTTCCTTCCTTCCTTCTTTCCTTCCTTCCTTTCCTTCCCTCCCTCCTTTCCCTTCCTTCCTTCCTTCCTTCCTTCTTTTGCTTCTGCCCTTCCTTCCTCTTTTAACCTTCTTTCCTTCCTTCCTTGTTTTATCCCTTCCTTTCTCCCTCCTTCCTTCCTCCCTTTTACCATTTCCTCCCTTCCTTTCCTTCCTTCCCTTTTATCCTCTCCATCCATCCTTCCCTCCCTCTCTCCCTCCCATTTACTCCTCCCTCCCTCCCTCCCTCCCTTCCTTCCTTCCTTCCTTCCTTCCTTCCTTCCTTCCTTCTTTGTTCCCTCTTCCTTCTTCCCCTTTTACCACTTCCTCTCTTCTCTTCCCTTCCCTTCCTTTCTTCCTTCCCTCCTTCCCCTTCCTTCGTTCCTTTTTTTGCTTCTACCCTTTCTTCCTCTTCTAACCTGTTTTTCCTTCCTTCTGTTTTATCCCTTCCTTTATTCCTTCCTTCCCTTTTACCCCTTCCTCCCTTCCCTTCTTTCCTTCCTTCCTTCCTTCCTTCCTTCCTTTCCTCCTTTCCTCCCATTTACCCTTTCCTTCTTTCCTTCCTTCCCTTTTACCTCTTCCTCCCTTCCCTTCTTCCCTTCCTTCCCTATCCTCTCTGTCCTTCCTTCCTTCCTTCCTTCCTTCCTTCCTTCCTTCCTTCCCTTTTACCCCTTCCTCCCTTCTCTTCATTCCTTCCTTCCCTTTTATCCTCTCCTTCCTTCCCTTTTATCCTCTCCTTCCTTCCTTCCTTCCTTCCTTCCTTCCTTCCTTCCTTCCTTCCTCCCTCCCTCCCTCCCTCCCTCTTCCTTTGTCCACTTTTACCACTTCTTCCCTTCCCTTCCCTTCCCTCTTTCCCTCTTTCCTTCCTTCCTTCCTTCCTTCCTTCCTTCCTTCCTTGCTTCCTTCCTTCCTTCCTTTTCAGCCAAAAGGTCAGCCATGAAGAGAGGAAAAGAAGGGAAGCAAATGAAGGAAGAAGGAGGAAGTGGGTCTCTCTGTGTAGTAAACAACGAATACACCTCCTTATTCCTCTCTTTAAAGAACGGCATCCAATAACAAGAACCATAATCTCCCTTAGTAATAATAACAATAATGATGATAGTATTAATAATAATCATTGCGCCAACGCCACCGCCAACGCCGCCGTTTTCATAATAAACGCCATGGGCCTCTATCCCCAGTTTAGGGAAAAAAATAAAGGAAGGAAAAAGGCGGGGGGGGGTAGGACGACAAAAACTGAACATCTGCGATGATTTAATTTACATGTTAATAACAAAGAGGCCTCCAGAAAACAGGGGATTAATGGCTTTTTATCGCCGCCGCCGCCACCACCACCAGAGCCATGCATCTCCTTTGCCGCCGTGGCTTTGGATGGAAAACGCGGGCAATTAATTGTCTTAAGCAACTCTATTAAGAAACGTAAAGAGGGAAAGTGTCTGCTGCAAAAGGGGCTCTGCGTCGAATGCTTATGAGGGAGGAAGTGGAAGTGGAAGTGGAAAGGGAAGTGGAGGAAGGGGGAAAGGATTTGGAGGAAGAGGAGGAAAGAGTAGGAAGAGGAAGAGGAAGAGGAAAGGGAGGAAGAGGAAAAGGAAAATGAAGTGGAGGAAGGAGAAAAGGAAGGTGAGGAAGGGGGAAAGGAAGGAGGAACTGGAGAAAATGGAGGGAGGAAGAGGTAAAGGAAGGAGAAGTGGAGGAAGGGGAAAAGGAAGTGAATGAAGAGGAAAAGGAAAAGGAAGGAGAAAAGGAAGTGGTAGAAGGGGGAAAGGAAGTGTCACAAGGGGAAAGGAAGAGGAAGAGGAAGGGGAGGAAGGGGGAAAGGAAGGAAGAACTGGAGGAAAAGGAAAAAGGAGGAGGTAAAGGAAGGAGAAGTGGAGGAAGGGGGAAAGGAAGCGGAGGAAGAGGAAAAGGGAGGAAGAAAAGGAAGTGGTAGAAGGGGAAGGAAGTGGCAGAAGGGGAAAAGAAAGAGGAAGGGGGAAAGAAAGGAGGAACTGGAGGAAAAGGAAGGAGGAAGAGGTAAAGGAAGGAGAAGTGGAGGAAGGGGAAAAGGAAGCGGAGGAAGAGGAAAAGGGAGGAAGGAGAAAAGGAAGTGGTAGAAGGGGGAAAGGAAGGGGCAGAAGGGGAAAAGGAAGGAGCAAGAGGAACTGTAGGAAAAGAAGGAAGGAGGAAGGTGAAAAGAAAGGAGGAAGTGGAGTCGGGGAAAGGAACTAGAAGAAGAGGAGGAAGAGGGAGGAGGAGGAGGAGGAATAAGAGGAAGGAGTAGAAGAGAAAGGAGGAAGAAGAAGAGACAGAGGAAGAAAAGGAGGAGGAAGAGGAAGGAAGGCGTTTAGCGAACCTGAATCCCATTCATTTGGGTTCGTTTGGGATTTGAATTTGAATGGAGGCGGAAGCTTGGCTGAAGCTCAACCGCCTTTCAGGACGGAACAAAAGAAAGAGGCAGCCTTTCAAAAGAAAGGAAAGAAAAGGAAAGGATGGGAGGAAAGAGGAAAAGGAGGAGGGCAGTGGCTGTAAAGAGAGAGACATGTCGAAATATATCCCTAAAAATCCCAGTTTGCAGCCGGAGTTGGCCTATCGGGTCATCGGTCAACTCCCATTGACCCAATGGTCAGTCCCAACAAGAGTAAGACCGTTGACCCCACTGTTGGGGAGCCAACCCATTGGTCAATCCCATTGACCCAATGGTCAGTCCCAACCAGAGTAAGACCACTGACTTCATTGTTGGTGAGTTGACCCATTGGTCAATCCCATTGACTCAATTGTTAGTCCCAATGAGAGCAATGAGCCCATTGTTTGTCAGTCAACCCACTGACTCAGTGGTTCATCCAAACTAGAGACACATTGACTCAATGGTTGACTCAATGCTTAGTCCCAACTAGAGGCCCATGACTCAGGGGTTGGACCCAACTAGAGACCCATTGACTCAAGGGTTGGACCCAACTAGAGACCCATTGACTCAACAGTTGGACCCAGCTAGAGACACATTGACTCAACGGTTGGATCCAACTAGAGACCCATTGACTCAATGGTTGGACCCAACTAGAGACCCATTGACTCAATGGTTGGACCCACCTAGAGACCCATTGACTCAATGGTTGAACCCAACTAGAGGCCCATTGACTCAACGGTTGGACCCAATTAGAGACCCATTGACTCAACAGTTAGACCCAACTAGAGACCCATTGACTCAACGGTTAGACCCAACTAGAGACCCATTGACTCAACGGTTAGACCCAACTAGAGGCCCATTGACTCAACGGTTGGATCCAACTAGAGACCCATTGACTCAATGGTTGGACCCAACTAGAGACCCATTGACTCAACGGTTAGACCCAACTAGAGACCCATTGACTCAATGGTTGGACCCAACTAAAGACCTATTGACTCAATGGTTGGACCCAACTAGAGACCCATTGACTCGACGGTTATACCCAACTAGAGACCCATTGACTCAACGGTTAGACCCAACTAGAGACCCATTGACTCAACGGTTGGATCCAACTAGAGGCCCATTGACTCAATGGTTTGACCCAACTAGAGACCCATTGACTCAATGGTTGGACCCAACTAGAGATCATTGACTCAATGGTTGGACCCAACTAGAGGCCTATTGACTCAATGGTTGGACCCAACTGGAGTAGGCCGCCATTGCATAGGGAAGCCCCATTGATTCAGATTTCAGACCCATCGAGTCCGTCGCTGAAAGGCGACGACCCAAAAATAATTGGTAAATCCCATTGATCCAATTAATTGATCCCTAATGGAGCGAATGGAGACCCATTGGATCCAATGGCTTTCACTCCAGTCCTAGGCCTCCCTTTCCTCCCAAGTTTTGTTTCCGCAACCTCAATTAAAAACAACAATTAAAACCTCCGAAGGAGTCGTAAATCAAAGTCGCGAAGTAATATATATATATATATATATATATATATATATATATATCTTTTCCCCAGCTTTCGCAAACCAATAAAACCCAAATATATAATCTAGATATATGCAACCCCCTTCAGCTAGAAAAACAACAAACGAAGCCATTTAGGATCTTAACGAAGAAAGGGAAGGATAATAAAAGTAATTAAGATAATTAACCACCCTCCGAAAGAGAGAGAGAGGAGGAGGAATCGGCGGCCGTAAATCCGATCCTCGTGTTTCAGGGCGGCCGTTTTGCAGACGCTGCTCAAAGGCCCGTCCGCCGAACGGCATCCAGGGGCCGCCATTTTGTTTCCGCAAAGGTGAAAAGGTGGCTGTTACGGGCCCAGAAAAAGAGAGAGAGAGAGAGATTCAGACGCGGAGGATGGATGGAGGGTTGCCAAGGTGGCGACTGGAGTGCGCTCCTCTGTCTTTAATGCCAGAAGAGAGGGGTTGTATTTGGGGTCACTTGGTACCTGGGACTCTCTGGGAAGGACATTTGCTAAGGTCACTTTTCCTGCACAAGACTTGAAGGCGGAGGAGCACTGTCCCTCGGGTCAGTTGGCAACCCTAGTTTGATAGTGCTGGAGAAGGGGAGGGAAGGAAGGAAGGAAGGAAGGAAGGAAGGAAGGAAGGAAGGAAGGAAGGAGAGGGCAGAAGGAAAGAATCAATTAAGTGAAAGAAGGAGGGAGAAAGACGGATGGAAGGAGGGAAGGAAGGAAGGAAGGAAGGAAGGAAGGAAGGAAGGAAGGAAGGGGAGTGAAGGACAGAAGGAAGGAAGGAAGGAAGGAAGGGGAAGGATGATGGATGGATCAAAGGAAAGAAGGAAGGAAGGAAGGAAGGAAGGAAGGAAGGAAGGAAGGAGAGGGCAGAAGGAAAGAATCAATAAACTGAAAGAAGGAGGGAGAGAGGGAGGTAGGGAAAGACTGATGGATGGAAGGAAGGAGGGAACGAAGGAAGGAAGGGGAAGGCTGATGGATGGATTGAAGGAAGGAAGGGGAGGGCAGAAGGAAAGAATCAATGAACTGAAAGAAGGAGGGAGAGAGGGAGGTAGGGAAAGACTGATGGATGGAAGGAAGGAGGGAAGGAAGGAAGGAAGGAAGGAAGGAAGGAAGGAAGGAAGGAAGGGGAAGGCTGATGGATGAATGAATGAATGAATGAATCTTTATTTGTATACCGCTATTCCCATGATCACAGCGGTTTACAACAGTAATAAAAACATACCGAAACTACAAAATCCAATAAAAAGAAATCCCCCCCACATTAAACAATACAGTACAGCAATAAAAATATCCATCATTCAATCACAGTTAAAAACAGTTAAAAACCAAAGCACCAATTACATCCAATACAATACAGCAACACAAGGGGAGAAGAATGGAATTAGGGAACATGGGGGATGGATCGAAGGAAGGAAGGGGAGAGGAAGGAGGGAGGGAGGGAGGGAGGGAGGGAGGAAGGAAGGAAGGAAGGAAGGAAGGAAGGAGAAGCCAGAAAGGAAGAATGAATGGACAGAAAGAAAGAAAGAAAGAAAGAAAGAAAGAAAGAAAGGACATTAATAGATCACAGGAAGGAAGGAAGGAAGGAAGGAAGGAAGGAAGGAAGGAAGGAAGGATATAAATGGATCATAGGAAGAAAGGAAGGAAGGATGGAAGGAAGGAAGAACATTAATGGATCAGGAAGGAAGGAAGGAAGGGGAATGAAATGGGAGGAATGAATGACGGAGGAAGGAAGGAAGGAAGGAAGGAAGGAAGGAAGGAAGGAAGGAAGGAGACAGTAGGAAGTAGAAAGAGTCTGCAAGAGTTTTTAAGAGTCTTCTTTTATTGTATTATTATCTATCTGTGTCTCTCTCTTTCTCTCTTTCTTTCTCTCTTTCTCTTGCCTTTTCCTTTGTCATAATGACATGCGCCGGGGGCTCATGAATATTTAATGAGCTGCTGCTCAGATATTCGGGAGCGAGGAGAGAAATGTTAAAGAATAAAATAGACCGATAATAATGATGATAATGAAAGAAGGAGAAAATGGAAAGAAGGAGAGAAGGAAAGAAACGGAGGGGGAACGTATAAGGTCTCCTCCATTTTGAAATCTCCAGGCGACGAACAAACGAAAGAAAGAAAGAGAAGAAGGACTCGAACCCAGGACCGTCTGCATACAAATATGGGAGACTACCTTCTTCATATTATTCTTATTCCTCCTCCTTTCCTCTTTCTCGTTCTCTTCTTCTTCCTCCTCTCCTCGCATCAGAAGTGACCAATGTTCATCGGGAGTGACCAATATTGACCAGTAGTGTCCGGTGGATATGATGAATGTCCAGCGCCCATCAGAAGTGTCTGACGCCCATCAGAAGTGACCAATGACCATTAGATATGCTTGAAAGGCATCAGAAGTAACCAATGACCATCGGAAGTGACCGATGGCCTTCAGAAGTGGCTCATATAGGAAGTGTCCCAGTGCCCATCAGAAGTGACCAATGTCCATCAGAAGTGACCAATACCCATCAGAGGCTGCCCAATGCAAATCAATAGTGTCCCAATGTCTATCAGAAGTGACCCAATGCCCATCAGAAGTGACCAAAGTACATCAATAGTGTCCCAATGCCCATCAGAAAAGTGACCAGTGCCCATCAGAAAAATGACCAATGCCCATCAGAAAAGTGACCAATGTCCATCAGGAGTGACCAGTGCCCATCAATAGTGTCCCAATGCTCATCAATAGTGTCCCAATGCCCATCAGAGGTGACCAATGCCCATCAATTGTGCCCCAGTGCTGATCAATAGTGTCCCAATGCCCATCAGAAAAGTGACCAATGCCCATCAGAAGTGACCAGTGCTGATCAATAGTGTCCCAATGCCCATCAGAAAAGTGACCAATGTCCATCAGAAAAGAGTCTAATGCCCATCAGAAAAGTGTCCAGTGCCCATCAGAAAAGTGATCAATGTCCATCAGAAAAGTGACCAATGTCCATCAGAAAAGTGACCAGTGCCCATCAATAGTGTCCCAATGCCCATAAGAAAAGTGACCAATGTCCATTAGAAAAGTGTTCAATGCCCATCAGAAAAGTGACCATTGCCCACAAGGAGTGACCAATGCCCATCAGAAAAGTGTTCAGTGCCCATCGGAAAAGTGACCAGTGCCCATTAGAAAAGTGACCAGTGCCCATCAGAAGTAACCAATGCACATCAGTATGTCCCAATGCCCATCCGAGATATCCCAGTGTCCATCAGAAAAGTGTCCAATGCCCATCAGGAAAGTGACCAGTGCCCACCAGGAAAGTGACCAGTGCCCACCAGGGGTGACCACTGCCCGCCAGGAGTGACCAATACGCAAAGAAATGCCCGCCATCTTTGATATCCTTCAAGATCTGTGCCATTGTTGTCGTGTCCGAAAAGCGAGGGAGGAGGAAAAGGAGGAGAAGAAAAGGAGGCAGCGAAGGAAGGAGAGGATTAAACAGGGTACGCTACCTTTACTCCTAGTAGAAACACGGGTTAATGCCCTTAGTAAAAGGCCCATTACTGGAGGGCAGGGAGTAAACAGCCATTAGCGCTCAGTTATCTCGTTCCCGGATAATGAGATGACCCTTGCGTGGCCTGGCTGGTGGCTTTGCGTCGCGTGGTAATGGCAGCGCGCGTGAAGAGGCGGCAGTTTTCGGAAATGCAATTTTAAAAAGCCGCCGCGACTAGGAAAGAAAAAAAGGGGAGGGAAAGGGAAAAGAAAAAGCTGGGACTCCCTTTGCAAAGAGAACGGTGGCCGGCCCTGCAAGGAAGGCCATAAAATGGCTGCCGCCGCGGACAACCTAAGGCGGCCATCTTTCATGGCGTTTTTTAATTGTGTCGTGGGAGGAAAGGTTGATCAAGAGAAAAAGAATGGGGCTCTCTTTGTAAAGAGGACCGCGAGGAAGGCCACCACGGGCCACAAAATGACTGCCGTGGACGGCGCAAAGCATCCGTCCCGTCGGACGCAAAACGGCTGCCGAGGCATCCATCTTTCCCAATGTATTTTTAGGGTGGATTAGTGTGGGAGGAACTTGCGAATAAGGCCACAGGGGTCCACAAAATGGCCGCCGTGGATGGCTGAAGCTACCCGTCCCGTTGGACACAAAAATGGCCGCCGAGGCATCCACTTTCCCAACGTATTTTTAGGCGTGTTGTGGGTGGGCGAGTGGTCAATCCCATTCTGTTTCCCCTAATTGCAAAATTCAGAGAGGCGGAAAAGTCCACGGCACGCGTGGCGCAGAAAGGTGCGCAAACCGCTGTGCGGCGCACAATTAGAATGTGAAAGAAGAGGGGGACGCAGCCTTCATTAATTCAGACCCCCCTCCATTCCTCTTTCTCTCTCTCTCTCGCCAGAACGCCTGCGATCTCATTTGCATACTCCCCGCTTAATTCTCCCAGGGTATGCAAATGTATGCAAATGGCGACCCGGAGAGGGAGCGAGGGAGAGTCAAAAATAGAGCGGAGATGTTAGCATCGCCCCACTTGAATATTGTTTTATGCAAACGACGTACGTGAGCCGGGTGCCGTTGACTTAAACGGGCGCCGTGTCGGTGTGGGCGGTTATTTACCCTTCCAACGAAACCTTCGCGAGGAGAAAAAAAGGAGGGGAAAGGGAAAGGAGGGAGGGAGGAGAGGAGAAGCGTTGGAATGAACTTTTGCAACAGACGCCAAAATGGCTGCACAGGGGTTCGTTAAACGCAGCAAAAGTCATAGAGTAGGAGAAACCGAACCGTAGAATCATTGGATCATTGAATAGTATGATAGTAGAATCGTTGAATCATTGGATTGTAGGATCGTAGGATCGTAGAATCATAGGATCAAAGAATCATCGGATCGTTGGATCGTAGAATCATAGAATTGTAGGATCGTCAAATAGTAGAATTGGAGAATCGGAGAATAATCGGATCGAAGAATCACAGAATCGTAGGATCGTCAAATCATCAAACCATTGAATCATTGAATCGTAGAATCATAGAATCGTAGAATCATAGAATAGTCGAATCGTCAAATCATAGAATCATAAAATCATAGAATCGTCGAATCGTCGAATCATAGAATCGTTGAATTGTAGAATCATCAAATCGTCGAATGGTCGAATCGTAGGATCGTTGAATCATAGGATCGGAGAATCATAGAATCGTCGAATCATAGCATGGTAGAATCATAGAATCATCAAATCATAGGATTGTAGAATCGTAGAATCAAAGTATCGTAGAATCATCAAATCATCGAATGGTAGAATCGCGAACGGTACAATCATTGAATCATAGAATCGCAGAAACGTAGAAACAACGTAGAAATAACATAGAAACAACGTAGAAATGCAGAATAGTCAATTCACAGAGTTGGAAGAGACCACAAGGACTAAATTTACACTAAGCCTTTGCTGCGTAGGGTCCTTTCTCAAATCCTCAAGTACTAAAATGGGTTTAGTTAGTGCTACTTTACAAGACAGGACTTACTTAGAGGGCCCTCGCCGTCTTTGGCGGGCATTAACTAGAGGTTGTATGGATGTCTTGAGTATTAGACAATGCCATTTGGGGTCCCCTTCAACTCTAGTAGGACACTGACTTATCTTTAGAGTAGCAATTAGGATGTGTCCGTACTCCTACCAACCCCGGGTAATTCCCTCTAAAGTAGTAAGGAACCAATGGAGACGAGTCCAACCACCCACCAACCCCTAGTAAGTCCCTCTTCCTCTAGAGTAGTAAGGAAACAATGGAGATGGGTCCAACCACCCACCAACCCCTAGTAAGTCGCTCTTCCTCTAGTGTAGTAAAGAACCAACGGAGATGGGTCCAACCACCCACCAACCCCTAGTAAGTCCCTCTTCTTCTTGAGTAGTAAGGACCCAACAGAGACAGATCCGTCCATCCACCAAACCCAAGTAAGTCCCTCTTCCTCTAGAGTAGTAACGAACCAATGGAGACGGGTCTGTCCACCCACCAACCCCGTGTAAGTCCCTCTTCCTCTAGAGTAGTAAGGAACCAAAGAAGACAGGTCCAACCACCAACCAACCCCTAGGAAGTCCCTCTTCCTCTAGAGTAGCAAGGAACCAACGAAGACAGGTCCAACCACCCACTAACCCCTAGTAAGTCCCTCTTACTCTAGAGTAGTAAGGAACACAACATCTATATCAGGATCGCAAAATGTGCATTTCCGCACGCAAACCTACGAACCAAGCGGTGCAATGGCGCTAAGCGGTGCAATACTATGCAACTCGCGCTTGCCAAAACACACGAATGATACACAACAGCTACATTGGGTTCGCAGGCTCTCATCTTTCGAACGCGGCACTGGCGTTCCTGAAGTCAGAGGAGGGCCCTCCACCAAAAACAACTCAGCCTGGCTTTTCTTGGCTCCGTTACAACATTTCTTCTCGGCGCTCGGAAAACATTGACACAGCTGGACTCGAACCCGCCTCTTTCTCTCTATACAGCTTCTCTCTCAAAGGCCTCAGTGTTTTTTGGGTGGTCTTTACCCTTTTTTAGAGGAGGAAAAAGAGAGAAGAGAAGTGACTCCAAAGCAAATAATAATCCCCAAAAAATGCGCTCCTGAGGGATTGCATGGAATTAACGCAATCGTCGGCCAGTTGGAGATAACCTCATCAGTTGGCAACGGAGTGGCATAATAACGGCTCCTAAAATGCCACGGGGAAAAAAGGAGCAAAGGCCAAAAAAGTAAATACTTCACCTTGGCTCCACTGTCGCCAGCTTTGAAGGAAGTTTTACCTCAGTATTACCTCAGTATTACCTCAGAAGTGACAGTTTTGAAGTATGTTTTACTTCATTTTTACCTCAGAAATGACAGTTTTGAAGGACGTTTTACCTCAGTTTACCTCAGAAGTTTGTTTCTGGCATGCATTGCCAGTTTTGAAGGGAGTTTTACCTCAGTTTTACCTCAGAAGGGAATTTTGCCTCCGTTTTACCTCAGAAGTGACAGTTTTAAAGAGAGTTTTGCCTTAGTTTTACCTCAGAAGTGATAGTTTTGAAGCACGTTTTACCTCAGTTTACCTCAGAAGTTTGTTTCTGGCATGCATTGCCAGTTTTGAAGGGAGTTTTACCTCAGTTTTACCTCAGAAGTGACAGTTTTGAAGGGAGTTTTGCCTCAGTTTTACCTCAGAAGTGACAGTTTTGAAGCACGTTTTACCTCAGTTTACCTCAGAAGTTTGTTTCTAGCATGCATTGCCAGTTTTGAAGGGAGTTTTACCTCAGTTTTACCTCAGATGTGACAGTTTTGAGGGGAATTTTACCTCAGTTTTACCTCAGAAGTTTGTTTCTGGCATGCATTGCCAGTTTTGAAGGGAATTTTGCCTCAGTTTTACCTCAGAAGTGACAGTTTTGAAGGGAATTTTGCCTCAGTTTTACCTCAGAAGTTAGTGTCTGGCCCGCATTGCTAGTTTTGAAGGACGTTTTACCTCAGGTATACATTAAATTCCACTATTGCAGCCATCATCAACAACAACAGAAACAAGAATAATAATAATAATTCCCGAGATTCTCACAAATACTCTTCGGATTTTTGCAACAAGTGCAAAGAGGGAAAAGGGACCCGTTTCTCTCGACGGAGGGAAGGAAACGGAGCGATCCTAATTATCCCAATTATCCGTGGGGCTCTAATAGGTGTAATGGCCCTCGCGTTTTAATTAAGTAACACTGCATTTAACTCCAAATCAGGCAGAAGGAGTGTGTTTGGCGGAGGAGACGTCAGCGTCTCTGCGGCGTACGAAGGAAATATATGCAACTCTGCATTTGCAAAACAGGGAGAGAGTTTTCCGTATTTGGAGGAAAGGTGTATTAATGCATGGACTGAGATGTCTGCATTTGCAAAAGAGCTATATGCATGCATGCATAGAAATGCATTTGCATTTGCAAAAGAAAGCAATACACATATGCATGGATAGGGATGCGTTTGCATTTGCATTTGCAAAAGAAAGGGATATACAAATGCGTAGATAGTAATGCATTTGCATTAGAAAGAAATATATGTGTGCATTTGCGAAAGGAAGAGATGTACAAATGCATGGAGCGGAATGCATTTGCATATGCAAAAGAGATAAATATATGCATGCATACATAGTGATGCATTTGCATTTGCAAAGTAAAGGGATATATGCATGCATTTTCAAAAAAGGAAGAAATACACAAATGCATGGATAGAAATGCTTTTGCATATGCAAATTAAAGAAATGTATGCATGCATTTGCAAAAGGAAGAGATCTATGCATGCATGGATATAAATGCATTTGCATTTGCAAAAGACATAAATATATGCATGTGTTTGCAAAAGAAAGAGATATAAAATGCATAGATAGGAATGTATTTGCATTTGCAAAAGAAAGAATTATATGCATGCATAGATTGAGATGCATTTGCATTTGCAAAAGAGATAAATATATGCATGCATAGATAGGGATGCATTTGCATTTGTATTTGCAAAAGAAAGGGATATACAAATGCATGGACAGAAAAGAGAAAGATATATGCTTTTGCATTTGCAAAAGGAAGAGATATACAAATGCATGGATTGGAATGCATTAGCATTTGCAAAAGATATATTATATATTTGCATTTGCATATATATGCATATATATGTCTCTGCATTTATCCACTTTAATGCAACATTGATGCTTTCCTCCATTCCTCCTTGCATTCCTCCACCGGCCGCCTTCTTCCATCCCTTCATCCCTCGTTATTATTATCATTACCATTATTACTAAATTCTTCCTCCAAATATATATATATATATATATATATATATATATATATATATCTCGAAGCCATTTAATGGAAGGAGGCCTGGAATAGAGACAGCGAGCTTCCTTCCCCTCCTCCTTTTTCCTCACCCCTCTCTCCCTTCTTTCTTTCCCTCCATTAGTATTCATCCCTCGTTCGTTCTCCGGAGAGGATTAATAGACTCTGATGCCTAATATCCCGAGGAGCAATTAATTTGTCACGGCTCGAAAGTCGAAACGGTGGAACGGATCGATGGCCGGAAAGGAGGAGTGCGGCCGCGCTATTCCTTCTTCGTTCTTTCTTTCCTCCACCTGAATTTTAATCCCTCCATCCATTTCTCTCTTACTTCAACCTCTCCATTACTCTTTTATAGGCATCTTTCTCGGGAGAGAGGGATGGAGAAAGAGAGGGATGGAAGAATAGAGAGAGAGAGTGAAAGTGAAGAAGAGAGATGGAGAAAAAGAGGGAGGAAAAGGGAGGAAGAGGGGAAGAGAAAAGGAGAGGAGAGGAGAGGAAGGAAGGAGGGGAGAAATGGAGAAAAGGATAAGAAGAGAGGAAGAGAGAAGGAATGAAGGAGAATAGAGAGATGGGGAGAAGGAGAAGAAGAGGAAGGGAGGAAGAGAAGGAGTGATGGAGAGGAAGAGATAAGGAGAGATGGAGTGAAGGAGTGAAGGAGAGGGATAGAAAGATGGAGAGAAAGAGAAGAGAAGAAGAAGAAGAGAGAAGGAGTGAAGAAATAAGGAGAGGAAGAGATAAGGAGAGATGGAGTGAAGGAGAGGAATAGAGAGATGGAGAGAAGGTGAAGAGAGGAAGAGCGCAAGAGAGAAGGAGTGAAGGAGAGGAAGCGATAAGGAGAGATGGAGTGAAGGAGAAGAGAAGAAGAGAGCGAGAGAAAAGGAGAAGAAGAGAGATGGAGAGAAGGAGAGGAATAGGGAGAAAAGGGGAGGAAGAAGGGGAAGAGAAAAGGAGTAGAGGAGAGGAATAGAGAGATGGACAGAAGAAGAGAAGAAGAGGAAGAGAGATGGAGAGGAAAAGAGGAAGAGATAAGGAGAGCTGGGGTGAAGGAGTGAAGGAGAGAAAGAGAGAGATGGACAGAAGGAGAGGAGAAGAAGAGGAGGAGAGACGGAGTGAAGAGATAAGGAGAGATGGAGTGAAGGAGTGAAGGAGAGAAAGAGGAAGAGAGAAAGAGAGAAGGAGAAGAAAAGAGAAGGAGAGAAGGGGAAGAGAAGAAGAGGAAGAGAGAAGGAATGAATGGAGAGGAAGAAAGAAGGAGAGATGGAGTGAAGGAGTGAAGGAGAGGAAGAGACAGATGGAGGAAAAGGAGAGGAAGAGAAAAGGAGAAAGATTGAAGAGAGAGCAGAAAGATGGAGAGAAAGAGGAAGAGAAAAGGAGAGGAAGAGAAGAAGAGAGAGAGAAGGAGAAGAAGAGGGAAAGAGAGGAAGAGAGAAGGAGAGGAAGAGAGGAATAGAGAAGGAGGGATGGGAAGAAGAAGGAAGAGACAGAGAGGAAGAGAGGGATATAGAAAGAGAGAAGAAGAGAAAGAGAGGAGATAAAGAAAGGAGGAGAGGAAGAGAGGAGGAGAGGAAACGGACGGAGCGACTCTTGAACTTGGACCAGAACCCAGACGCATCAGAAACAAAAATCCAACGGGTCCATAAAGTGCGTTTTCGCGCTTTTGCGCAATTTGCATGGGAAACCGCGAGATTTCGTACCGCTTCGGATTCAATTCTTCGCTAAGTTTCACTAAAGTTCATGGGGAAAAGAGAATCTGCAAATCCTTACTTCACGCAACTTGTGCAGTTTTCCCGCCCTTCCCCCTTTTGCGCAACCGCCATGACACTGCTGACGGCACCGAGATAACATCTCTTTTCTCGGTGGAGGTATTTCAAGATGGCAGACGCGTTTCTGAGCAGGGGACCTCTACTTTTGACTCGTTTCGACGCTGCGGAGGGATATAGATCGTCTTGCATGGTCCGCCATCTTGCGAGGTCTGCCATCTTTGCACGGTAGTCTGTATCCCAACCCATGCATTAACTTCCTATATAGTCCAGAGGTCCCCCAAACTTTGATCCTCCATCTTGCGAGGTCCGCCACTAGATGACCACCGGGTCAGAACAGAAGACCATCAGGTCAGACTAGATTATGCTTGTGTCACACTAGATTACCACCGGGGCAGAACAGATGACCATAGGGTCAGACTAGATGACCATTGGCTTAGAATAGATTACCATTGGGTCAGACTAGATGACCACCGGGTTGGACTAGATGACCACCGGGTTGGACTAGGTCTGAACAGATAGCCATCAGGTCAGAACGCATGACCATTGGGGTGCACTAGATGACCATCAGGTGTGACTAGATGACCATTGGGTCTGAACAGATGGCCATCGGGTCAGAACGCATGACCGTCGGGGTGCACTAGATGACCATCGGTTGTGACTAGATGACTATCGGGTCGGAACGGATGACCATCGGGTCAGGCTAGATGACCATCAGGTCGGAACGGATGGCCATCAGGTCCATACTTATGGAGGTCAGAATGGATGACTGCCGGGGATGCCTCCTCTTTCGCCGCCCCTCCGACTCGTTGTAACCTCCAAGTACCAAGCTCCCAAGTCGCCCTTGAAGGCCGACAGAAGAAGTGATAGAGATAGAGAAAGAAGGAGGTGGAGAGAGCCGTGTTCGAAAGACGACTACGCCGTTATCTATCCAATTTCCGTCTGCCGCTGCCGCCGAAGCTGATAAAAGCCTTCCAGGTGAACCTTTCTCTCTTATCAATCCTGGGGTCACCTCTGCTTCCAAAAGGCCTGGCTTTTTTCGCGTCCTCTGACAAAACGCGCATGCGGAAATGCCTTTGCCGATAACGCAGCGCACCATTATTCGGGAGGGATGGATAGTTAGCACCTCGAAACGTCCCTACATTTCTATGAGGTCCGAAACGCCTGGAGGACCGACATTAGGAAGCGTTTTGGGTCGCGATATGGAAGACTGCACCAAGATGGCAGACTGCGCCAAGATAGCAGACACCTTGTTATCTCCGCCATTGTATTGACAGATGGGGAATTTATTTTGTTTCGTTTCATTTTGGGGAGGAAAAAACTTTATGAGAATCCGATGCGAAGCAGTGTTCGCACCTGCCACCCACCGGCCACCTCCGCCACCGCCACCGCTGTTTAATGGATCGCGTTTGAAATATTGGAGATAATAATAAACCATTATGCAAATGAAGTTTAATTGAAAGCTCAGATGGGAAACAGTCGCTTGTTGCTATTTTGATGCCAGTGTTCTATGTATTCCTGCATGGCAGAAGGATCCTATGTATTCCTGCATGGCAGAAGGAGGATTGGACTATATGGCCCTTAGTAGTCCCTTCTAATTCTAGTGTTCTATGTATTCCTGCATGGCAGAAGGATCCTATGTATTCCTGCATGGCAGAAGAAGGGTTGGACCATGTTCTCTATATTCCTGCACAGCAGAAGTGGATTAGACTAGATGATCATCGGGTCGTTACAGATGACCATCAGGTTGGAATGGATGACCAACAGATGGCCATCAGAGGTGGACTAGATTACCATCAGGTCGCACTAAATGACCATCAGAGGTGGACTAGATGACCATATATACGAACAAATATGGAGTTTTGAATCTCTCTCTCTCTTTCTCTCTCTCTCTCTCTCTCTCTATATATATATATGTATGTATTGATCAATAAATTACTTATCGATCGATTTATTGATTAACTGACAAATAAACGGATGCTTTTAATTCATCGATCTATCAACAAATCAGCGGACGCTTTCTCCACCACGGTCAGCAGGGAACGCAACTCGCGGACGACATCTGGTTCGGCGCGGAAAGTCAAGCAGGCCAAGCGTTTGGGCCGTTTAGCCAGCTATTTAATCCCCAGGCCACCGGACAATAATGCGAAACACATGTGGACGTCCAGGTCGACTGCACCGGGTTCGGATTACGGTTCCCTTGTTTTAGTTGGCGAAGGCGAGAAACCTGATTCCTGAAGAATTTCGGGCCTCCTGGATTTTCTCAGCCTATATATATTGGGGGGTTCGCACCAGGAAAAGGAGGTTTTTTGGGAGACGGGCCTGGGTTCGAGTCCTCTGCTCAGATATGGAAATCCTCACTAACGTCCACCTCAAGGACCAACCAAAGGTCCACCTTATCATCCACTGTAACATCTACCTCAACGTCCACCTTAGTTTCCACCTCAAGGCCCACCCAAAGGGCCACCGTAACGTCCACCGTAACGTCCACCCAAAGGTCCACGTTACCGTCCACCGTAACGTCCACTGTAATGTCCACCTTGATGTCCACTTCAAGGACCACCCAAAGGTCCACCTTATCATCCACCTTAACGTCCACTTTAATGTTCACCAGAAGGTCCACCTTAGTGTCCACCTTAACGTCCACCCAAAGGTCCACCCAAAGGTCCACCTTATTGTTCACCTTGATGTCCACCTTAACATCCACTAGAAGGTCCACCTTAGTGTCCACCTTAACGTCCACTAGAAGGTCCACCTTAATGTCCACTTATTGTCCACCTTGACATCCACCTTGACATCCACCTCAAGGACCACCCAAAGGTCCACCTTAACGTCCACCTCAAGGACCACCCAAAGGTCCACCTTATCGTCCACCTTGACATCCACCATGATGTCCACCTCAAGGACCACTCAAAGGTCCACCTTAACGTCCACTTTAACATCCACCTCAATGTCCACCTCAACGTCCACCTTGAGGTGTATTTGAAGGTCCACCAGAAGGATGACCACAAGGATGACCAGAGGGTCCATCTTAATGTCCACCAGAAGGACAACCAGAAAGATGACCAAAAGGTCCACCTTCATGTCCACCAGAAGGTGCACACAAGGATGACCGCAAGGGTGACCAAAGGATCCAGCAGAAGGTTCAACATAATGTCCACCTTTACGTCCACCACAAGGATGACCAGAAGGATGACCAGAAGGTCCACCTCAAGGTCCTAAATAGCCTAATACACACCAGAATCCCATCTGATCTCAGAAGCTAAGCTGGGTCAGCCCTGGATGGCCCTTGGATGGGAGACCACCAACAGAGGAAGGCACTTTATCTAGCTATCCATTACATATCTATCCATCCATCCATATCCATATCCATATTATCTATCTATCCATCCATCATACACACACACACACACACACACACCTATTTCCATATTACATATCAATTTATCCATCCATCCATAATCTATATCTATATTACATAGCTATCCATCCATCAATATCCATTCTATCTATCTATCTATCTATCTATCTATCTATCTATCTATCCATATTACATATCTATCTATCCATTCATCCATCAATATCCATATTATCTATCTATCTATCTATCTATCTATCTATCTATCTATCTATCTATCTATCTATCTATCTATCATCTATATCCATATTACATACCTATCCATCCATCAATATCCATCTTCCACCTCCATATCTATCAATCTAATATGGATATTGATAGCTGGATTGGTACGTAAATTGGATATAGATGATGGATAGATAGATACATAGATATATAGATAGATAGATATGTAATATGGATATTGATGGATGGATAGGTATGCAATATGGATATAGATTATGGATGGATGGATGCATAGATAGGTAGATCAATAGATAGATAGATAGATAGATAGATAGATAGATAGATAGATATGTAATACAGATATTGATGGATAGATGGACCTCTCCTCTCCTCTTTTTCTTTTCTCTATCTATCTTTCCCCCCTTTTTTCCTCCTTTCAGATGTTGTGGAAACCAGATGTTTCGGTTGCGGCGTTGCGGCGTCTGTTCGCAATTACGCCTTAAACGTTTCATTTGTTCCTCTCTCTCTCTCTCCATATGATTGCAGCCATACGAGGAAAAGACACCCTCAGCACCCCCCGAAACAACTTGATTCCATACATAATTGATTTTTTGCAAATCCGCGAACGGCGCAATTTCGCCGACAGTAGCGAAAAAAATTGCATTGTTTCAAGGCTAATTAGTTATTTTGATTGCTTTAATGGCGAGGGTGACGTGCAACGGAAAGTCCCTTCATATTTGATTTAATCAATTCATAGGAGATATTGACCATAGAGTTCCGCTGGAGGAACTAGAGATTCCTAGAGAGGACACTGTGCTAAGAATAGGATGCATTGACCGTAAAGTTGCACTAGATATTCCTAGAGAGGATGCTTTTCTAGGCCTTTGTAGCTCCTCCAGAGCAATTCAGAGACTATATTGACCATAGAGTTGCACTGGAAGACCTAGAGATTCCTAGAGAGGACACTCCACTAGGCATAGGACATATATTGACCATAGAGTTGCACTAGAGCAGGGGTTGGCAACCCCTGGCCCGCGGGCCGCATGCGGCCCGGCAAGGCCAAGGGACCAGCCCGAGCCTGGTCCTGCCGCCAATTGCCAAAGGCCCCGCACTGGTGCCAATTGGCGGCAGGACCGGGCCCCTCGCGCGAGGGCCAAACACGCGCCCTCGTGCGAGAGGTCAAAGGCCACTCGCACGAGAGGGCAAAGGCCCTGCACCCTCGCGAGAGAGGCCAAAGGTCTCTCACGCGGGCACGCGGGGCCTTTGGGGGGCCGCCGGCCTCCCTCCTTCTTGGCCTCCGCGGGGTCGGGAAAGAGGGGGAGGCCTCCAGTGCTGGCAGCCCCCGCCGGCTCTTTCCAGGCCTGTAGGAGCCCCACTGCGGTCGCCAGAGCCCTCCAGCAGGACTCCAGGGGCCGCAGTGGGCCTATAGGAGGCCATGCAGCCCTAGGCCTCCCTCTGGAGAGAGAGATCTGGGGCTGCAAAGGCTGTGAAGGAGCCCAGGATGGCGGCGTGCCCAAGCCCTTCCCTTCGGCCGAAAGGGCCCCTTGGAGCCCTTTCAGCTGAAAGGAAGAGCCGAAGGGAAGGGCCTGGGACGGGTGCCCAAGCCCTTCCCTTTGGCCTCCCTCCCCTTCAGCCGAAAGGGCCCCTTGGGGCCCGTTTGGCCGAAGGAAGGGACCAAGGAGGAGAGGGCGGGCACACACCTCCTCCTCCCTGCGGGGCTTTGGCAGACCTGAGGTGTCCTTCGGAGGACACCTCAGGCCTGGCGAAGCCCGGAGGAAAGGAGCAGGGACTGCGCACCTGTTGCTCCTGCCCCTCACGGGCCCTTACTGGTCCTCAGCTGTCTCTGAGAGGCAGCTGGTGGCCAAGGAAGGGCAGGAGGAGCAGGCGTGCGCCTGTCACTCCCTCTCCCAATCGCCCCCCCCCCCCACTTCTTGCTGTCTCTCAGACAGCTGAAGGTCGGGAAAGGGAGCAGAGAAAGCCCCGCCCCCGGAAGGTGGAAGCTCCGCCCCCGGCATGCGGCCCCGCCCCCGGAGGGTAGAAGCTCCCCCCCAGCTTCGGCCCCCCAGTTGTCTGAGGGACAGCAACCCGGCCCCCGGCTCAAAAAGGTTGCCTACCCCTGCACTAGAGATTCCTAGAGAGGATGCTTTTCTAGGCCTTTGTAGCTCCTCCAGAGCAATTCATAGGAGATAATGACCCTAGAGTTGCCCTGGAGGACCTAGAGATTCCTAGAGAGGACTCTCCGCTAGGCCTTTGTAGCTCCTCCAGAGCAATTCATGGACTATATTGACCATAGAGTTGCACTGGAGGACCTAGAGATTCCTAGAGAGGACACTCCTCTAAGTATAGGATGCGTTGACCATAGAGTTGCATTAGAAAGTCCTAGAGAGGACACTCTTTCTAGGCCTTTGTAGCTCCTCCTATGGCCAGTGTCCGTCAGATGTCGACCATAGAGTTATCCTGGAGGACCTAGAGATTCCTAGACCAATTTGTGGGACCTATACGGTTGCTTCGCGACGCTGCGGCGAACAAGGCCGACACCATCCCTGCCGCAATTAAATAAAACATAACAATAAAAATTAACGAATTTACAGAACCAATTAACACCAACTTTGGGATTATGGTCGATTTGGAATTTAGGGTCTTCTCCCCCTCCCTTTCTATCTGGGGAGCAGGTTCGAAAAACGGCCCCCAGGGCGTGTTTACGTTTCGAGGCGAAGCGGGGAAAGCCGGACAGGTGGGGACAATTTTCCTTAATCAGGTGCGGATGGCCGTGGCGTGCGACGCACGCAATCAGGGGGCCCCCGTCTTCTGCCGCACGGCCGCCATCTGGTCCTTGCTAGCGCCAGCGTGTGACGCTGCGCCGGAATCTGAAAAGGCCCTCCTCTGCATTTGCAGCTTTGGCTTTTGCAAATTCGATTAATTGGGAGGTTTTATTAATAAGGCCTCTCTAGGAATCGCTAGGTCCTCCGGCGCAAACACTGCTGGAAGCTGACCATAGAGTTGCGCCGGAGGACCTAGCGGTTACTAGAGAGGAAACACCTCTCTAGGCATATGTAGGTCCTCCAGCGTGGCTCTATGGTCAATCTCTGGCGGATGTTTTATCCTCTCTTTCATTGGTTCCTTCCTACCTTAGTCCTCCCTTCCTTCCCTTTTATCCTCTCTTTCCTTCCTTCCTTCATTCCCTTTTACTCCTTCCTTCCTTCCTTAGTCCTCCCTTCCTTCCGTTCTATCTCCTTCCTTCCTTCCTTCCTTCCTTCCTTCCTTCCTTCCTTCCTTCCCTTTTCTCCTCTCCTTCTTTCCTTCCTTCCCTTTTACTCCTTCCCTCCCTTCCATCTCCTTCCTTCCTTCCCTCCCTCCCTTTTACTCCTTCCTTCCTTCTCTTTTCTCCTATCTTTCATTCCCTTCCATCTCCTTCCTTCCTTCCTTCCTTCCTTCCTTCCTTCCTTCGTTCCTTCCTTCCTTCCCCTTTACTCCTTCCTTTCTTCTCTTTTCTCCTCTCTTTCTTTCCCTTTTACTCCTTCCTTCCTTAGTCCTCCCTTCCTTTCCATCCTCTCCTCTCCTCCCTTCCCTCCCTTTTACCCCCTCCCCTCCCCTCCTCTCCTTTTACCCCCTCCCTCCCTCCCTCCCTCCCTCCCTTCTCCTTTGCTGCCTTTTTTTGGTCTCATTCCCTCTCTCCTCTCTCCTCTCTCCTCCCTCTCCTCATCCCCGCTTCAGGCTTCCCAGCTGAGCCTTTGCTCTGTGAGTGTGCAAATGCGGGTGTGCAAATGTGTGCCTGGGACCAGTGAAAAGAGCAGGGCCCCTATCTGCAAGTCAATGCAGGGAAAAGAAAAGAAAGAGAAAGGGAAAGGGAGAAAGAAAGAAAGAAAGAAAGAAAGAAAGAAAGAAAGAAAGAAAGAGGCCCCATTTGCCAAGAGGACAAAGGAGGGAGAAGAGGGAGATGATGCTGATAATGCTAATGATCGTCAAAATCTCTGCGAAGGGAAGAAGATCGTCATCGTCGAAAACGAAGCAAGAGAGAAACACCCAAAACATCGCCAACAAACAATAATATCCACCCTCTTTTTCTTTTTTCATCCTTCGTTTTTCTTTGTTTCTTTTTCTTTTTTTCACCCTTTAGACATCCGCCTTTCAATCTGCTTCTATTATTATTATTATTCCGATTCACTGTTTAATTTTTTTAACGTAAAGCGAGTTAAATAGCGAACGCCGCAGAACAACAGACGGACGGAAGAAGATTATATTATTCAATTTAACATAATAATAATAATGATAATAACGATAATAATATTGATTTATTTATAGCCCGCCGAATCACAAGGGACCCAGGCGGTTTACAAGCAATAAAAATAGAGAGAATACAATACAATTAAATACAATTAAATAAAATATAACATTTTCTAGTATCTTTTATCTTTATATCCACTTTCTTCCCAATTTATTACATTCTCTTTTGTGAATTTATCCTTTCCAAATAAAACCGTAGCACTTCCATCATTGTATTCATATTTAATCGCAGCCTTTTTATCACCGTTTAAGTCTTTTCTTTATCCATTCAATTCAATTCAATTCAATTCAATTAAAAGTTTATCCCCCCAAAATATTTGTTTCAAACACTTTGTTAATTATCTGTTAATTTTTAAAATTACTTTTCCAAATTAAATTAAATTAAATTATTCAATTTAGAAAAAGGAGGAATATGATTTAAGGGGAAAGAACGATATAAATGGGGTTCACGGTGCACACATGCGCAAAAACGGTGCACAAAAGGTGACCCAATTGTGTGCCTAGTTGTGCGTTTTCATCCCTATTCCTCCTCGTCGGTTTTCCTTCGTTCACTCCTTCGTTCCTCCTGTTGTTCCGTTCCTAATCTTCCTCTTCTCCTCGTCGCTCTTTTCATCAATTTCTCCTTCCTTCATTCATCCTCTTCGACCTCAATTTCCTCGTCTTCCTCTCCTCCTCCTCCCTTTCTTCCTCTATCTCTCCTTCCTTCATCTTCCTTTATCTCCTTCCTCCTTTATTCATCCCTTCTTCTTCATTCCTCCCCTACTCCTCCCTTTCTTCCTCTATCTGTCCCTCTGTTCGTCTTCTTCTTCTTCTTCTTCAACTTTCTCTTCCTCACTGCCTCCCTTTCTTCCTCTATCTCTCCTTCCCTCCTTCGTTCATCCTCTTCTTCCTCAAATTCATCTTCCTCCATCTCCTTCCTCCTTTATTCATCCCTTCTTCATTCCTCTCCTCTCCTCCTCCTTTTCTCCATCTATCTCTCCATCATCCTCTTCCTGTATCTATTCATCCCTTCTTCTTCAGTCCTCTCCTCCTCTCTGTCTTCCTCTATCCCTCCTTCATTGGTCCTCTTCTTCCTCTGTCTTCCTCTCCTCCTCCTGCTCTTCCTCTATCTCTACTTCCTTCATTAATTCATCCCCTTCCTTCTTTATTCATCCCATCTTTTTCATCCATTCTCTTCTTCTTCCAATGCAGCTCTATGGTCAATACCTGCCATTGGTTTCAAAGAGCTTCAAAGACGTTTTTTGCGACCAAACAGCTCGATCATGGACGTGAATCAGCGCCAAAATTTGGCATAACTCTCCGCAAGAGACAATTTTCACAATTTTCACAATTTTTCAAAATTGTGATTTTTTTGCAATTTTGTGACTTTTTAGCGATTTTTTGCAATTGCGACTTTTTGCTATTTCTATTTTATGTGTATATATATATATATATATGCAATTTTTGCAATCGCTATATATCTATATCTATATATCTATATATATAGTGTTTGCAAAAATTGCAATTGAAATTTTTTTGGCAATTGCAATTTTTGCAATCACTCTGTCTGTCTGTCTATATACACACACACACACACACATATATAGGCAATTTTTGCAGTCACTATATATAGATGTAGATACATAGATATAGATATATGCACTCAATGTTTTTTGCAATTGCAGTTTTTTGCAGTTTTTGAAAAACTACCGGGTTCCGTTCTGCCACCAACACTCGCATATTTCCCGTGTGTGTGTGTGTGTGTGTGTGTGTGTATGAAAGGGAGGTATGGCGTTGCCATAGTGACCCCAAAGGGGGAGCGCATGCCCAGCATCCGCCGGAGCGATTTCGTCCATTTCTTTATTTCCTTCCAAAGGTCATTCGTCCTCTCAGGCGGAAAAATGACAAAGCGTATTCATAATAATAATATAAATATAAATAAATTGTTTATTTGTTAACCGCTTTTCCTACGATCAAAGCGGTGTACAATATCGTTAAAAACAAACATTAAGAACAATTAAATATCCACATCTAAATACATATTAAAAGAAGTAAATTGAAACAAGATTAAAAACATATTATAACACATAATAAACTATTAAACCATGAATTACTATTTATCAAGAAAACGGGGGGGGGGGGGAGATGGTCTCAGACGGAACTGGGGAATTGGGAGGGTAGGCTTGTAGGAAGAGATGAGTCTTTAGAGCCTTCTTAAAGGCTTCCACCGTTCCACTGAGGCGAATCTCTTCCGGTAGGGCATTCCATAGAGAAGGCGCCACTGCTGTGAATGCCCTTTGTTGTGTGATCGCCAGTCTCACCTTAGGGTAGCTAAGTAAGGGTTTTCCTGTAGATCTGAGTGTGCGGGGAGGATTATGTAGGGAGAGGCGTTCCCTCAAGTAACCCGGGCCCAAGCCATTTAAGGCTTTAAAGGTGATAACCAACACTTTGTACTGGGACCGAAACGAATTGGCAGCCAATGTAGAGATTTTAAAATAGGTGTTATATGTTCGGGCCTCGATGTCCCCGTAATTAGCCGGGTTTTGAATCAATTGAAGTTTCCGAACCTGATACAAAGGTAGCCCCATGTAGAGCGCATTGCAGAAATCCAAACGAGAGGTTACCAGTGCATGTACTACTTTTTCTAGGTCCCCCCGGTCCAGACAGGGACGTAGTTGGCGTATCAGCCGAAGCTGATACCAGGCACTCCTGGCCATCGCATCTACTTGAGATGATAACTGTAGAGATGGATCCAGGAGTACTCCCAAACTACGCACTTTGTCCTTCAAAGGGAGTTTAATCCCGTCGAGGACTGGATGGGAAATTTCCCTGCCTGGGCTAGGGGAACCTATCATGAGTACCTCTGTTTTCTCTGGATTCAATCTGAGTTTGTTTTTCCTCATCCAGCCCATTACTGCCCCCAGGCAGGCATCCAGAGGAGAGATGCCGTCCTTAGTCACTGTATCAGTCGGAGACACGGAGGGATAGATCTGGGTGTCATCAGCGTACTGATAACACCAGGCTCCATGGCTCCGGATGATCTCTCCCAGCGGCTTCATGTAAATATTAAATAGCATGGGGGACAAAATGGCGCCCTGTGAAACGCCCGATGTAAGCTCTCTTTTCCGAGAGCAGCTGTCCCCCAGCCTCACCATCTGGAACCTTCCTGAGAGATAGGACCGGAACCACTGGAGTGCAGCGCCCCCGATACCTAATTCTCCCAGGCGTTCCAGAAGGATACCATGGTTGATGGTATCGAAGGCCGCTGAGATGTCCAAGAACACCAACAGAGTTATATCTCCTCTGTCAGTGGCCAGACGGAGGTCATCGATTAAGGCGACCATGGCAGTCTCAACTCCGTAACCCGCTCTGAAGCCAGTTTGAAATGGGTCAAGATAATCGGTTTCATCCAAGACTGCCTGGAGCTGAAAAGCAACTGCCCTCTCAATCACCTTGCCCAAGAATGGTAACAGGGAGACTGGTCTATAATTGCTCATAGATAGGGGATCAAGGGAAGGTTTCTTCAACAGAGGCCTTACGAGTGCTTGTTTCAAGGATGTTGGAATAGTACCTTCCCGAAGAGATGTGTTTATTATTCAATGAAGAGCAGATGTTATAACATCTCCTCCCTGCATGGTCAACCAAGAAGGGCAAGGGTCAAAAGGGCAAGTCGTCTTTTTCATGCATCCAAGGAGCTTGTCTATGTCCTCGGTACTCACAAACTCGAATTGATCCAGAATAACCTTGTTACCAGAGGCGCTGGATGCCTCTACTAAGGGTTCTGCTCGAAGACTGGCGTCAAAATCAGTCCTTATCTGAGAGACTTTGTCAGCAAAGAAGTTGTTAAAAGCGTCACAGCAGGCAATAGTTGGTTCCAGTAAAGGGTTCTGGGTGGCCAGGGTTTGAGTTAATTCCCTGACCACCCTGAACAGCTCTGCCGGGTGAGACTCTGTTGACGCAATCCGTGCAGCACAGAACGCATCCCTAGCTGCACCGACTGCCACTCCGTAGGAACGTAACATGTTCTCATGGAGTGTTCTGTCAGATTATTTCTGATGTTTCCGCCAGTAGCGCTCTAGTCATTGCGCAGCCCAGTTCATCTGGCGAAGATCTTCTGTATACCAGGGTCTTTTCTTAGGAGCGGGCCAGCAAGGACGCTCGGGAGCGATACTGTCTATAGCCCCAGTGAGATTCCTATCCCAGTTATCAACCAGGGTTTCGACAGCATTGCCATCATTCCCAAACATAAAACCCTCTAGGGCGTCTTGGAACCTTTTGGGTTCCATCAACCTTCGAGGGCGGACCATTCTAATAGGTCCACCACCCCCAAGGGGTTTTTGGATAGTGGCATCCAGTCCTATCTTGACCAGGAAATGGTCTGTCCATGACGGGGGAGATGGCATTAATTCTGACCCACGGACATTCTTAGACCGTACTGAAGACTACATCGAGTGTGTTACCAGCACAGTGTGTTGGCCCTGAAACCAATTGAGACAGGCCCGTGGCTGTCATGGATTCCATGAACAACCAAGCTGCACCTGTTGGATCTGTTAAGCCGGCCTCGAAGGGAATGTTGAGGTCCCCCAAGACTATAAGCCTAGGGGACTCCAACACCAGCTCCGAGACCAGCTGTGTCAGCTCGGCCAGGGAGTCTGTTAGGTTACGGGGTGGACGATAAACCAACAGAATCCTTATACTGTCTTTGGCTGTCAGAGTCAGGTAAATGCACTCGATGTGCCTCAGTTTCGGTACCGAGTTCCTAGTCAAGATGATGTGGCTTTTATGGACCACTGCCACTCCTCCCCCTTGTCCACATTCCCTAACCTGTTCTTTCAACGTATACCCGGCTGGGAGGGCCTTAGCCCAGGTTACAGAGCTATCCTCCCCCAGCCAGGTTTCCGTGATACATGCCTGGTTGGGAGCTTGCTCATCTAATAGATCGTATATAATATGAGATTTATTCTTCACCGACCTGGCATTACAGAGAAACAAGGTAAGGGATTCTGGTATGCTTGGGATGATCCTAGGTTCTTTTGGGCTAACAGAGGGACAGGAAGACGGGATAGGTATTAGGTATCGATCCCGACTTCCTCTAACAACCTTTGTCCGTCTGTTAACGCCATACCTCCCCATGCCCCGCACAACTCTTATTGGAGCACCACAGTTGTTATTGGCTCCTGCATTAATACAGTTAGGCTCCATATTCATACCTGTGGTCTCTTCCATAAGATCTTCCAATAACTGATTTTGATATAATAGTGACTCAAAGAGGCCAGATATCAAAGTACATCCAAATATAAGGCAGAAAAACAAAGGAAGCCTGATGTTATGGTTCCAGAGGATGCCAGACGACAGAATGATACAGTGCCACCGTATAGGCATATTAGAACAGCCCACAAATACTAGAGTCTCAAGCCTTCAACAATAAGATCACGGTCTTTCTCTCCTCCTTCCTTCCACTCCCCTAATTACAACCCCAAGGGCCAGTGTCCGCCTAGATGTTAATTCGAGCAAAAAAAAATGCTCCACCCGGTGGTGTGGGGGTTGGCACTGGCGTCAGTCAGGGGTCCAACTGGCCGGCTTTTCAGAGGAGCCTCTCTCACTGGCCCCTCCTCCCTGCAAAAACGCTGAGCAGGCGGCCAAAACGCCGAGCAGGCGGCATATAGAGATAGATATAGATGTGTGCAAAATCTCTCTCTGTATATATATATATATGTGTGTGTGTATCCACATCCAGTGTTCCGTCTGTATGCTTTTTAATAAATAGATATGTCTAAAGTATGCAGATAGAAGAAATCATAAATATATGAATCATAGAGTTGGAAAAGACCACACGGGCCATCCAGTCCAACCCCCTCCAAGGGAGTGTGTTCCACAGCCCTTACTGTCAGGAAGTTCTTCCTAATGTTGAGGTGGAATCTCTTTTCCTGTACCTTGCATCCATTGTTCTGGGTCCTGTTCTCTGGGGCAGCAGAAAACAAGCTTGCTCCCTCCTCAATATGACATCCCTTCAAATATTTAAACAGGGCTATCATATAACCTCTTAACCTTCTCTTCTCCAGGCTAAACATCACCAGCTCCCTAAGTCGTTCCTCATAGGACATGGTTTCCAGACCTTTCACCATTTTAGTCGCCCTCCTTTGGACACATGGCTCCAGTTTCTCAACATCCTTTTTAAATTGTGGTGCCCAGAACTGGATACAATATTCCAGGTGGGACCTGGACAAAGCAGAAGATAGTGGCACTATTACTTCTCTTGATCTAGACACTATACTTTTATTGATGCAGCCTAAAATTGCATTGGCCTTTTTAGCTGCTGCATCGCACTGTTCACTCATGTTCAACTTGTGGTCTACTTGGACTCCCAGATCCCTTCACATGTAGTTTCATTCAGCCAGGTGTCCCCCATCCTATATCTGTGCATTTTATTTTTCCGCCCTAAGTGCAGTACCTTACATTTCTCCGTGTTGAATTTCATTTTATTAGCTTTGGCCCAGCTTTCTAGTCTATTCAGGACATTTTGAATTTTGATCAGTCCTCTGGGGTATTAGCTATTCCTCCTAATTTGGTGTCATCTGCAAATTTGATAAGTATGCTCCCAATTCTGTCCTCCAAGTCATTGATAAAGATGTTGAATAACACTGGGCCCAGGACAGAGCCCCACTGGACACCCCACTGGTCACTTCTCTCCAGGAGGAAAAGGAGCCATGGCTGACCATCCTTTGGGTTCGGCCGGTCAACCAGTTACAAATCCATATAACAGTTGCCTTGTCTAGTCCACATTTTACAAGCTTGTTTGCAAGAATGTCATGGGAAACCTTGTCAAAGGCCTTACTGAAATCAAGATATACTATAGCCACAGCATTCCCTTCATCTACCAAGCTGAATATATATCAGGAATAAGAATGCATGCTTCGTGTGTGTGTGTGTGTGTGTGTGTGTCTGTATTTTGTAGGTAGGTGGATGCATCCTTCCATCTGCATGATATATAGATATAGATATAGATAGGTAAGTAGCATGCAAATGGAAGGATGCATCCATCCACCTGCAATATTATATATAAATATAGAGAGAGAGAGAAAGAGAGAGAGAGAGAGAGAGAGAGAGAGAATGAGAGAGAGAGCATATAGATGAAACGATATATATAGTGGACAGATCCATCAATTTGCATATATATAGATATAGATATATATGGGAGAAAGTCATGCTTCCATCTTCATTCTATATCAGTTTTTAAAATCATGCTTCTATCTGCATGATATATAGATATAGATAGCACATATATACACACACACACACACACACTCTCTCTCTCTCTCTCTCTCTCTCTCTCTCTCTCTCTCTCTGGTTTTCTTTTACAAACTCTATGGTTTTTACGCACTCTTCCTTGCGCAGCAGTTTCTCCCCTCGCTTTAAGCAATGATCCCTTTTATTTTTACGGCCTCCTTTTACAAGACACTTTTTATCGCCCCCCCCCTTTAAAGCTTAACGCAGCGTCGGTGTTTCGTTTAACGCGCCTGCCACCCGCAGTTTCGTGACAGATGCGTGCGAACGGCAGCGAACAATAAAATAAACGCCCGCCGCGTCTGAACCTCTGTTCCTGGGTTCACAAACAAACCCCATTATTATCGCGACGGGCGATGGAGCATTGACCACCACAAGGATTGACCGATTGGCGGCGCATTTAATGCAACCGGAGGACCGCACTGGTTTCTGGCCTGATTGTCAGGGTTGATCTTCCATCCGAGTGTTACGAAAAAAATATGGCCCCTCAGGCCTAGAAACCAGGCGCACGTTTGGCGGCAGCACTCTCGCTATTTTGACACTCGGCCTTCGCGAAGTCAAGATGTCACTAGGATTATGGATTTGGATACAGACATAGTCCAACGCCACATCCTTTGAACCAAGTTGCACACTTCTTCGCTGACCACCTTCGTGTACAGTTTGCCATCGGTCAGCTACGGACGCCGACTGACCATGTGTCCATGGATGTGGTCACCATGCATGGACATGATGGCCCCATATATATATAGTCCAGCACTACATCCTTCGGACCTGTTCCCACGCTTCCTTGACCGCCTTAATGTCCAGTTTGCCATTGGTCCGCTACGGACGCCAACTGACCATGCGTCCATGGATGGACATGGTGACCCCATTGCAAAGCTGGGGTATATATATAGTCCAGCCCCACATCCTTCGGATCTGGTCACATGCTTGGCTGACCACCTTAATGTCCACTTTGCCATTGGTCACCTCCGGACGCCGACTGAGCATGCATCCATGGATGGACATGGTGACCCCATTGCAAAGCTGGGGTATATATATAGTCCAGCCCCACATCCTTCGGACCTGGTCACATGCTTGGCTGACCACCTTAATGTCCACTTTGCCATTGGTCACCTCCGGACGCCGACTGAGCATGCGTCCATGGATGGACATGGTGACCCCATTGCAAAGCTGCGTGATACATAAATATAGTCCAGCCCCACATCCTTCGGACCTGGTCCTTGACCACCTTCGTGTCCAATTTGCCATTGATCAATTCTAGACATCGACTGACCATTCATGGACACGGTCAGTGCCTTTGTGACCGCATTGCAAAGCTGGAGAGGTAACTTGGGGGGATATATATACAGTCCGGCCCCACATCCTTCGGACATGGTCACACGCTTGCTTGACCGACTTAATGTCCAGTTTGCCATCTGTCACTTCCGGACGTGGACTGACCATGCATGGACACGGTCAGCACCATGGTGACCGCATTACAAAACTGGAGAAAGAACTCGGGGGGTTATAATATAACCCTAAGTAGTGCCTTCCGATTCTGGGATTCTATGCATTCCTGCATGGCAGAAGGATCCTATGTACTCCTGCATGGCAGAATTAATCAATTGCGGCAGAGTCCCCCTATTCCTAATCATTAAGAATCTTGCGTCTCCCTCTGAGACCCGAAAGAGCCACAGATCTCCCACGTTTTAATTGGGGAGAACATCAATCCTCCGATGGCAGGAATGGAGGAGAGCAAAGCCATGAAGAGTGATTATCTCTTTTAAGAGGGATGGAGGTCCATAATTCATGCAGGAATACAGAGAACACTAGAGTCAGAAGCGGGTGACTGAGGGCCATAGAGTCCAAATCAGTTTCTGCCATGCAGGAATACATAGAATCCTTCTGACCTGCAGGAATACATAGGACACGAGAGTCGGAAGGGACTACCAACGGCCGTAGAGGCCAACCCACCTTCTGCCATGCAGGAATACAAAGGATCCAAGAGTCGGAAGGGACTAGTAAGGGCGATATAGTCCAACCCTCCTTCTGCCATGCAGGAATACATAGGACCCTCAAGTCAGAAGGGACTACAAAGGGCCATAGAGTCCAACCCTCCTTCTGCCATGCAGTAATGCACAGAACACCAGAGTCAGAAGGGACGACTAAGGGCGATATAGTCGAACCCTCCTTCTCCCATGCAGGAATACATAGGATCCTAGAGTCAGAAGGGACTACTAAGGGCCATAGAGTGCAACCCTCCTTCTGCCATGCAGGAATACATAGGATCCTAGAGTCAGAAGGGACTACTAAAGGTCATAGAGTCCAACCCTCCTTCTGTCATGCAGGAATACATAGAACACTAGACTAGGAAGGGAATATTAAGGGCCATAGAGTCCATCCCTCCTGCTGCCACGAAGGAATACATAGGATCCTAGAGCCAGAAGGGACTACTAATGGCCATATAGTCCAACCCTCCTTCTGCCATGCAGAAATAAATAGGTTCCTAGAGTCAGAAGGGACTACTAAGGGCCATATAGTCCAGCCCTCCTTCTTCCATGCAGGAATACATAGGATCCTCAAGTCAGAAGGGCTTACAAAGGGCCATAGAGTCCAACCCTCCTTCTGCCATACAGGAATGCACAGAACACTAGAGTCAGAAGGGACTACTAAGGGCGATATAGTCCAACCCTCCTTCTGCCGTGCAGCAATACATAGGATCCTAGAGTCAGAAGGGACTACTAAGGGCCATAGAGTCCAACCCTCCTTCTGCCATGCAGGAATACATAGGATCCTAGAGTCAGAAGTGACTACTAAGGGCCATAGGGTCCAACCCTCCTTCTTCCATGCAGGAATACATAGGATCCTCAAGTCAGAAGGGCCTACAAAGGGCCATAGAGTCCAACCCTCCTTCTGCCATGCAGGAATACATAGAACACTAGGGTCAGAAGGGACTACTAAGGGCGATACAGTCCAAACCTCCTTCTGCCATGCAGGAATACACAGGATCCTCAAGTCAGAAGGGCCTGCAAAGGGCCATAGAGTCCATCCCTCCTTCTGACATGCAGGAATGCATAGAACACTAGAGTCAGAAGGGACTACTAAGGGTCATAGAGTCCAACCCTCCTTCTTCCATGCAGGAATACATAGGATCCTAGAGTCGGAAGGGACTGCTAAGGGCCATATAGTCCAACCCTCCAACTGCCATGCAGGAATACATAGGTGCCTAGAGTCAGAAGGGACTTCTAAGGGCCATAGAGTCCAACCCTCCTTCTGCCGTGCAGCAATACATAGGATCCTAGAGACAGAAGGGACTACTAAAGGCCATAGAGTCCAACCCTCCTTCTGCCATGCAGAAATAAATAGGATCCCAGAGTCGGAAGGGAGTACAAAGGGCCATAGAGTCCAACCCTCCTTCTTCCATGCAGGAATACATAGGATCCTCAAGTCAGAAGGGACTACAAAGGGTCAGAGAGTCCAACCCTCCTTCTCCCATGCATGAATACATAGGATCCTAGAGTCAGAAGGGACTACTAAAGGCCATAGAGTCCAACCCTCCTTCTGCCATGCAGAAATAAATAGGATCCTAGAGGCAGAAGGGACTACTAAGGGCCATATAGTCCAACCCTCCTTCTTCCATGCAGGAATACATAGGATCCACAAGTCAGAAGGGCCTACAAAGGGCCATAGAGTCCAACCCTCCTTCTGCCATGCAGGAATGCATAGAACACTAGAGTCAGAAGGGACTACTAAGGGTGACACAGTCCAACCCTCCTTCTGCCATGCAGGAATACATGGGATCCTCAAGTAATAAGGGCCTACAAAGGGCCATAGAGTCCAACCCACCTTCTGACATGCAGGAATGCATAAAACACTAGAGTCAGAAGGAACTACTAAGGGTCAAAGAGTCCAACCCTCCTTCTTCCATGCAGGAATACATAGGATCCTAGAGTCAGAAGGGACTTCTAAGGGCCATAGAGTCCAACCCTCCTTCTGCCATGCATGAATACATAGGATCCTAGAGTCAGAAGTGACTACTAAAGGCCATAGAGTCCAACTCTCCTTCTGCCATGCAGGAATACATAGAACACTAGACTAGGAAGGGACTACTAAGGGCCATATATTCCAACCCTCCTTCTGCCATGCAGGAATACATAGGATCCTAGGGTCATAAGGCACTGCTAAGGGCCATAGAGTCCATCGCTCCTTCTGCCATGCAGAAATAAATAGGTTCCTAGAGTCAGAAGGGACTACAAAGGGCCATAGAGTCCAACGCTCCTTCTGCCATGCAGGAATACATAGAATCCTGGGATCAGAAGGGACTACTAAGGGTCATAGAGTCCATCGCTCCTTCTGCCATACAGGAATGCATAGAACACTAGACTAGGAAGGGACTACTAAGGGCCATATATTCCAACCATCCTTCTGCCATGCAGGAATACATAGGATCCTAGAGTCAGAAGGGACTACTAGGGGCCATATAGTCCAAACCTCCTTCTTCCATGCAGGAATACATAGGATTCTCAGTTCAGAAGGGCCTACAAAGGGCCATAGAGTCCAACCCTCCTTCTGCCATGCAGGAATACATAGAACACTAGACTAGGAAGGGACTACTAAGGGCCATATATTCCAAACCTCCTTCTGCCATGCAGGAATACATAGGATCCTAGAGTCAGAAGGGACTACTAAGGGCCATACAGTCCATCCCTCCTTCTGCTATGCAGGAATACATAGGATCCTAGAGTCAGAAGGGACTACTAAGGGCGATATAGTCCAATCCTCCTTCTTCCATGCAGGAATACAGAGGATCCTCAATTCAGAAGGGCCTACAAAGGGCCAGAGAGTCCAACCCTCCTTCTGCCATGCAGAAATAAATAGGATCCCAGAGTCGGAAGGGAGTACAAAGGGCCATAGAGTCCAACCCTCCTTCTTCCATGCAGGAATACATAGGATCCTGAAGTCAGAAGGAACTACAAAGGGCCATAGAGTCCAACCCTCCTTCTGACATGCAGGAATGCATAGTACACTAGAGTCATAAGGGACTACAAAGGGTCAGAGAGTCCAACCCTCCTTCTCCCATGCATGAATACATAGGATCCTAGAGTCAGAAGGGACTACTAAAGGCCATAGAGTCCAACCCTCCTTCTGCCATGCAGAAATAAATAGGATCCTAGAGGCAGAAGGGACTACTAAGGGCCATATAGTCCAACCCTCCTTCTTCCATGCAGGAATACATACGATCCACAAGTCAGAAGGGCCTACAAAGGGCCATAGAGTCCAACCCTCCTTCTGCCATGCAGGAATGCATAGAACACTAGAGTCAGAAGGGACTACTAAGGGTGACACAGTCCAACCCTCCTTCTGCCATGCAGGAATACATGGGATCCTCAAGTAATAAGGGCCTACAAAGGGCCATAGAGTCCAACCCACCTTCTGACATGCAGGAATGCATAAAACACTAGAGTCAGAAGGGACTACTAAGGGTCAAAGAGTCCAACCCTCCTTCTTCCATGCAGGAATACAGAGGATCCTAGAGTCAGAAGGGACTTCTAAGGGCCATAGAGTCCAACCCTCCTTCTGCCATGCATGAATACATAGGATCCTAGAGTCAGAAGTGACTACTAAAGGCCATAGAGTCCAACTCTCCTTCTGCCATGGAGGAATACATAGAACACTAGACTAGGAAGGGACTACTAAGGGCCATATATTCCAACCCTCCTTCTGCCATGCAGGAATACATAGGATCCTAGGGTCATAAAGCACTGCTAAGGGCCATAGAGTCCATTGCTCCTTCTGCCATGCAGAAATAAATAGGTTCCTAGAGTCAGAAGGGACTACAAAGGGCCATAGAGTCCAACGCTCCTTCTGCCATGCAGGAATACATAGGATCCTGGAATCAGAAGGGACTACTAAGGGTCATAGAGTCCATCGCTCCTTCTGCCATACAGGAATGCATAGAACACTAGACTAGGAAGGGACTACGAAGGGCCATATATTCCAACCATCCTTCTGCCATGCAGGAATACATAGGATCCTAGAGTCAGAAGGGACTACTAGGGGCCATATAGTCCAAACCTCCTTCTTCCTTGCAGGAATACATAGGATTATCAGTTCAGAAGGGCCTACAAAGGGCCATAGAGTCCAACCCTCCTTCTGCCATGCAGGAAAACATAGAACACTAGACTAGGAAGGGACTACTAAGGGCCATATATTCCAACCCTCCTTCTGCCATGCAGGAATACATAGGATCCTAGAGTCAGAAGGCACTACTAGGGGCCATATAGTCCAAACCTCCTTCTTCCATGCAGGAATACATAGCATCCTCAATTCAGAAGGGCCTACAAAAGGCCATAGAGTCCAACCCTCCTTCTGCCATGCAGGAATACATAGGATCCTACAGTCAGAAGGTTCTACTAAGGGCCATAGAGTCCATCCCTCCTGCTGCCATGCAGGAATACATAGGATCCTAGAGCCAGAAGGGACTACTAATGGCCATATAGTCCAACCCTCCTTCTGCCATGCAGAAATACATAGGTTCCTAGAGTCAGAAGGGACTACAAAGGGCCATAGAGTCCAACGCTCCTTCTGCCATGCAGGAATGCATAGAACACTAGACTAGGAAGGGACTACTAAGCGTCATATATTCCAACCATCCTTCTGCCATGCAGGAATACATAGGATCCTAGAGTCAGAAGGGATTTCTATGTATTCCTGCATGGATCCTAGAGTCAGAAGGGATTTCTAAGGGCCATAGAGTCCAACCCTCCTTCTGCCATGCAGGAATACATAGGATCCTAGAGTCAGAAGGGACTACTAAGAGCCATAGAGTCCAACTGTCCTTCGGCCATGCAGGAATACATAGGATCCTAGGGTCAGAAGGGACTACTAAGGGTCATAGAGTCCATCGCTCCTTCTGCCATACAGGAATGCATTGAACACTAGACTAGGAAGGGACTACTAAGGGCCATATATTCCAACCATCCTTCTGCCATGCAAGAATACATAGGATCCTAGAGTCAGAAGGGACTACTAGGGGCCATATAGTCCAAACCTCCTTCTTCCATGCAGGAATACATAGGATTCTCAATTCGGAAGGGCCTACAAAGGGCCATACAGTCCAACCCTCCTTCTCCCATGCAGGAATACATAGGATCCTAGAGTCAGAAGGTTCTACTAAGGGCCATAGAGTCCAACCCTCCTTATGACATGAAGGAATGCATAGAACACTAGAGTCAGAAGGGACTACTAAGGGCCATATATTCCAACCATCCTTCTGCCATGCAGGAATACATAGGATCCTAGAGTCAGAAGGGACTACTAAAGGCCATAGAGTCCAACCCTCCTTCTTCCATGCAGGAATACATAGGATCCTACAGTCAGAAGGGACTTCTAAGGGCCATAGAGTCCAACCCTCCTTCTGCCATGCAGGAATATTTACGAACCTACAGTTGGAAGGGACTACTAAGGGCCATATAGTCCAACCCTCCTTCTGCCATCCAGTAATACATGGGATCCTAGAGTCAGAAGGGACTAGTAAGGGCCATATTGTCAAGCCCTCCTTCTGCCATGCAGGAATACATAGCATCCTAGAGTCAGAAGGGACTACTAAGGGCCATAGAGTCCAACCCTCCTTCAGCCATGCAGGAATACATAGGATCCTCAAGTCAGAAGGAACTACAAAGGGCCATAGAGTCCAACACTCCTTCTTCCATGCAGGAATACATAGGATCCTAGAGTCAGAAGGGACTACTAAGAGCCATAGAGTCCAACCCGCCTTCTTCCATGCAGGAATACATAGGAACCTCAAGTCAGAAGGAACTACAAAGGGCGATAGAGTCCAACCCTCCTTCTGACATGCAGGAATGCATAGTACACTAGAGTCAGAAGGGACTACTAAGGGTCAGAGAGTCCAACCCTCCTTCTCCCATGCATGAATACATAGGATCCGAGAGTCAGAAGGGACTACAAAGGGCCATAGAGTCCAACGCTCCTTCTGCCATGCAGGAATGCATAGAACACTGGACTAGGAAGGGACTACTAAGCGTCATATATTCCAACCATCCTTCTACCATGCAGGAATAAATAGGATCCTAGAGTCAGAAGGGATTTCTATGTATTCCTGCATGGATCCTAGAGTCAGAAGGGATTTCTAAGGGCCATAGAGTCCAACCCTCCTTCTGCCATGCAGGAATACATAGGATGCTAGAGTCAGAAGGGACTACTAAGAGCCATAGAGTCCAACTGTCCTTCGGCCATGCAGGAATACATAGGATCCTAGGGTCAGAAGGGACTACTAAGGGTCATAGAGTCCATCGCTCCTTCTGCCATACAGGAATGCATTGAACACTAGACTAGGAAGGGACTACAAAGGGCCATATATTCCAACCATCCTTCTGCCATGCAAGAATACATAGGATCCTAGAGTCCGAAGGGACTACTAGGGGCCATATAGTCCAAACCTCCTTCTTCCATGCAGGAATACATAGGATTCTCAATTCGGAAGGGCCTACAAAGGGCCATACAGTCCAACCCTCCTTCTCCCATGCAGGAATACATAGGATCCTAGAGTCAGAAGGTTGTACTAAGGGCCATAGAGTCCAACCCTCCTTATGACATGCAGGAATGCATAGAACACTAGAGTCAGAAGGGACTACTAAGGGCGATATAGTCCAACCCTCCTTCTTCCATGCAGGAATACATACGATCCTAGAGTCAGAAGGGACTACTAAAGGCCATAGAGTCCAACCCTCCTTCTTCCATGCAGGAATACATAGGATCCTACAGTCAGAAGGGACTTCTAAGGGCCATAGAGTCCAACCCTCCTTCTGCCATGCAGGAATATTTACGAACCTACAGTTGGAAGGGACTACTAAGGGCCATATAGTCCAACCCTCCTTCTGCCATCCAGTAATACATGGGATCCTAGAGTCAGAAGGGACTACTAATGGCCATATTGTCAAGCCCTCCTTCTGCCATGCAGGAATACATAGCATCCTAGAGTCAGAAGGGACTACTAAGGGCCATAGAGTCCAACCCTCCTTCAGCCATGCAGGAATACATAGGATCCTCAAGTCAGAAGGAACTACAAAGGGCCATAGAGTCCAACACTCCTTCTTCCATGCAGGAATACATAGGATCCTAGAGTCAGAAGGGACTACTAAGAGCCATAGAGTCCAACCCGCCTTCTTCCATGCAGGAATACATAGGATCTCAAGTCAGAAGGAACTACAAAGGGCGATAGAGACCAACCCTCCTTCTGACATGCAGGAATGCATAGTACACTAGAGTCAGAAGGGACTACTAAGGGTCAGAGAGTCCAACCCTCCTTCTCCCATGCATGAATACATAGGATCCGAGAGTCAGAAGGGATTTCTAAGGGCCATAGACTCCAACCCTCCTTCTGCCATGCAGGAATACATAGGATCCTAGAGTCAGAAGGGACTACTAAGAGCCATAGAGTCCAACCGTCCTTCGGCCATGCAGGAATAAATAGGATCCTAGAGTCGGAAGGGACTGCTAAGGGCCATATAGTACAACCCTCCCTCTGCCATGCAGGAATACATAGGATCCTAGAGTCAGAAGGGACTACTAAAGGCCATAGAGTCCAACCCTCCTTCTGCCATGCAGAAATAAATAGGATCCTAGAGTCAGAAGGGACTACTAAGGGCCATATAGTCCAACCCTCCTTCTTCCATGCAGGAATACATAGGATCCTCAAGTCAGAAGGGCCTACAAAGGGCCATAGAGTCCAACCCGCCTTCTTCCATGCAGGAATACATAGGATCCTCAAGTCAGAAGGAACTACAAAGGGCCATAGAGTCCAACCCTCCTTCTGACATGCAGGAATGCATAGAACACTAGGGTCAGAAGGGACTACTAAGTGCGACACAGTCCAAACCTCCTTCTGCCATGCAGGAATACATACGATCCTCAAGTCAGAAGGGCCTACAAAGGGCCATAGAGTCCAACCCTCCTTCTGAAATGCAGGAATACATAGGATCCTCAAGTCAGAAAGAACTACCAAGGGCCATAGAGTCCAACCCTCCTTCTGACATGCAGGAATGCATAGTACACTAGAGTCAGAAGGGACTACAAAGGGTCAGAGAGTCCAACCCTCCTTCTTCCATGCAGGAATACATAGTATCCTAGAGTCAGAAGGGACTACTAAAGGCCATAGAGTCCAACCCTCCTTCTGCCATGCATGAATATATAGGATCCTCACGTCATAAGGGCCTACAAAGGGCCATAGAGTCCAACCCTCCTTCTGCCATGCAGGAATACATAGAACACTAGGGTCAGAAGGGACTTCTAAGGGCCTTAGAGTCCATCCCTCCTTCTGCCATGCAGGAATACATAGGATCCTCGGGTCAGAAATGACGACTAAGGGTCATAGAGTCCATCGCTCCTTCTGCCATACAGCAATGCACAGAACACTAGACTAGGAAGGGACTACTAAGGGCCATATATTCCAACCATCCTTCTGCCATGCAGGAATACATAGGATCCTAGAGTCAGAAGGCACTACTAGGGGCCATATAGTCCAAACCTCCTTCTTCCATGCAGGAATACATAGGATCCTCAATTCAGAAGGGCCTACAAAAGGCCATAGAGTCTAACCCTCCTTCTGCCATGCAGGAATACATAGGATCCTACAGTCAGAAGGTTCTACTAAGGGCCATAGAGTCCATCCCTCCTGCTGCCATGCAGGAATACATAGGATCCTAGAGCCAGAAGGGACTACTAATGGCCATATAGTCCAACCCTCCTTCTGCCATGCAGAAATACATAGGTTCCTAGAGTCAGAAGGGACTACAAAGGGCCATAGAGTCCAACGCTCCTTCTGCCATGCAGGAATACATAGGATCCTAGAGTCAGAAGGGACTACTAAGAGCCATAGAGTCCAACTGTCCTTCGGCCATGCAGGAATACATAGGATCCTAGGGTCAGAAGGGACTACTAAGGGTCATAGAGTCCATCGCTCCTTCTACCATACAGGAATGCATTGAACACTAGACTAGGAAGGGACTACTAAGGGCCATATATTCCAACCATCCTTCTGCCATGCAAGAATACATAGGATCCTAGAGTCAGAAGGGACTACTAGGGGCCATATAGTCCAAACCTCCTTCTTCCATGCAGGAATACATAGGATTCTCAATTCGGAAGGGCCTACAAAGGGCCATACAGTCCAACCCTCCTTCTCCCATGCAGGAATATATAGGATCCTAGAGTCAGAAGGTTGTACTAAGGGCCATAGAGTCCAACCCTCCTTATGACATGCAGGAATGCATAGACCACTAGAGTCAGAAGGGACTACTAAGGGCGATATAGTCCAACCCTCCTTCTTCCATGAAGGAATACATAGGATCCTAGAGTCAGAAGGTTGTACTAAGGGCCATAGAGTCCAACCCTCCTTATGACATGCAGGAATGCATAGACCACTAGAGTCAGAAGGGACTACTAAGGGCCATAGAGTCCAACCCTCCTTCTGCCATGCAGGAATATTTACGAACCTACAGTTGGAAGGGACTACTAAGGGCCATATAGTCCAACCCTCCTTCTGCCATCCAGTAATACATGGGATCCTAGAGTCAGAAGGGACTACTAAGGGCCATATTGTCAAGCCCTCCTTCTGCCATGCAGGAATACATAGCATCCTAGAGTCAGAAGGGACTACTAAGGGCCATAGAGTCCAACCCTCCTTCAGCCATGCAGGAATACATAGGATCCTCAAGTCAGAAGGAACTACAAAGGGCCATAGAGTCCAACACTCCTTCTTCCATGCAGGAATACATAGGATCCTAGAGTCAGAAGGGACTACTAAGAGCCAAAGAGTCCAACCCGCCTTCTTCCACGCAGGAATACATAAGATCCTCAAGTCAGAAGGAACTACAAAGGGCGATAGAGTCCAACCCTCCTTCTGACATGCAGGAATGCATAGTACACTAGAGTCAGAAGGGATTACTAAGGGTCAGAGAGTTCAACCCTCCTTCTCCCATGCATGAATACATAGGATCCGAGAGTCAGAAGGGATTTCTAAGGGCCATAGACTCCAACCCTCCTTCTGCCATGCAGGAATACATAGGATCCTAGACTCAGAAGGGACTACTAAGAGCCATAGAGTCCAACCGTCCTTCGGCCATGCAGGAATAAATAGGATCCTAGAGTCGGAAGGGACTGCTAAGGGCCATATAGTCCAACCCTCCCTCTGCCATGCAGGAATACATAGGATCCTAGAGTCAGAAGGGACTACAAAGGGCCATAGAGTCCAACCCGCCTTCTTCCATGCAGGAATACATAGGATCCTCAAGTCAGAAGGAACTACAAAGGGCCATAGAGTCCAACCCTCCTTCTACCATGGAGAAATAAATAGGATCCTAGAGGCAGAAGGGACTACTAAGGGCCATATAGTCCAACCCTCCTTCTTCCATGCAGGAATACATAGGATCCTCAAGTCAGAAGGGCCTACAAAGGGCCATAGAGTCCAACCCTCCTTCTGCCATGCAGGAATGCATAGAACACTAGAGTCAAAAGGGACTACTAAGGGCGATACAGTCCAACCCTCCTCCTGCCATGCAGGAATACATAGGATCCTAGAGTCAGAAGGGATTTCTATGTATTCCTGCATGGATCCTAGAGTCAGAAGGGATTTCTAAGGGCCATAGAGGCCAACCCTCCTTCTGCCATGCAGGAATACATAGGATCCTAGAGTCAGAAGGGACTACTAAGAGCCATAGAGTCCAACTGTCCTTCGGCCATGCAGGAATACATAGGATCCTAGGGTCAGAAGGGACTACTAAGGGTCAGAGAGTCCAACCCTCCTTCTTCCATGCAGGAATACATAGGATCCTACAGTCAGAAGGGACTACTAAGGGCGATACAGTCCAACCCTCCTTCTGCCATGCAGGAATACATAGGATCCTCAAGTCATAAGGGCCTACAAAGGGCCATAGAGTCCAACCCTACTTCTGACATGCAGGAATGCATAAAACACTAGAGTCAGAAGGGAATACTAAGGGTCATAGAGTCCAACCCTCCTTCTTCCATGCAGGAATACTTAGGATCCTAGAGTCAGAAGGGACTTCTAAGGGCCATAGAGTACAACCCTCCTTCTGCCATGCATGAATACATAGGATCCTAGAGTAAGAAGTGACTACTAAAGGTCATAGAGTCCAACTCTCCTTCTGCCATGCAGGAATACATAGAACACTAGACTAGGAAGGGACTACTAAGGGCCATAGAGTCCAACCCTCCTTCTTCCATGCAGGAATACATAGGATCCTTGAGCCAGAAGGGACTACTAATGGCCATATAGTCCAACCCTCCTTCTGCAATGCAGAAATAAATAGGTTCCTAGAGTCAGAAGGGACTACTAAGGGCCATATAGTCCAACCCTCCTTGTTCCATGCAGGAATACATAGGATCCTCAAGTCAGAAGGGCCTACAAAGGGCCATAGAGTCCAACCCTCCTTCTGCCATGCAGGAATACATAGGATCCGAGAGTCGGAAGGGACTAAAAAGGGCCATAGAGTCAAACCCTAATTCTTCCATGCAGGAATACATAGGATCCTCAAGTCAGAAGGAACTACAAAGGGCCATAGAGTCCAACCCTCCTTCTACCATGCATGAATACACAGGATCCTAGAGTAAGAAGTGACTACTAAAGGCCATAGAGTCCAACTCTCCTTCTGCCATGCAGGAATACATAGAACACTAGACTAGGAAGGGACTACTAAGGGCCATATATTCCAACCCTCCTTCTGCCATGCAGGAATACATAGGATCCTAGGGTCATAAGGCACTGCTAAGGGCCATAGAGTCCATTGCTCCTTCTGCCATGCAGGAATACATAGGATCTTAGAGTAAGAAGGGACTACTAAGGGCCATAGAGTCCAACCCTCCTTCTTCCATGCAGGAATACATAGGATCCTACAATCAGAAGGTTCTACTAAGGGCCATAGAGTCCATCCCTCCTGCTGCCATGCAGGAATACATACGATCCTAGAGCCAGAAGGGACTACTTATGGCCATATAGTCCAACCCTCCTTCTACCTTGCAGAAATAAATAGGTTCCTAGTGTCAGAAAGGACTACTATGGGCCATATAGTCCAACGCTACTTCTTCCATGCAGGAATACATAGGATCCTCAAGTCAGAAGGGCCTACAAAGGGCCATAGAGTCCAACCCTCCTTCTGCCATGCAGGAATACATATGATCCTAGAGTCGGAAGGGACTACAAAGGGCCATAGAGTCCAGCCCTCCTTCTACCATGCAGGAATACATAGGATCCTCAAGTCAGAAGTAACTGCAAAGGGCCATAGAGTCCAACCCTCCTTCTGCCATACAGGAATGCATAGAACACTAGAGTCAGAAGGCACTACTAAGGGCGATATAGTCCAACCCTCTTTCTGCTGTGCAGTAATACATAGGATCCTAGAGTCAGAAGGGACTACTAAGGGCCATAGAGTCCAACCCTCCTTCTGCCATGCAGGAATACATAGGATCCTAGAGTCAGAAAGGACTACTAAGGGCCATGTAATCCAACCCTCCTTCAGCCATGCAGGATTACATAGAACACTAGACTCGGGACTACTAAGGGCCATATATTCCAACCCTCCTTCTGCCATGCAGGAATACATAGAATCCTAGAGCCAGAATGGACTACAAAGCGCCATATAATCCAACCCTCCTTCAGGCATGCAGGATTACATAGGATCCTTTGATCAGAAGGAACTACTAAGGCCACAGAGTCCATCCCTCCTTCTGCCATGCAAGAATGCATAGGATCCTAGAGTCAGAAGGCACTACTAAGGGCCATATAGTCCAACGCTCCTTCTGCCATGCAGGAATACATAGAACACTAGACTCGGGACTACTAAGGGCCATATATTCCAACCCTCCTTCTGCCATGCAGGAATACATAGGATCCTAGAGTCAGAAGGGACTACTAAGGGCCATATAGTCCAACCCTCCTTCTGCCATGCAGGAATACATGGGATCCTAGAGTCAGAAAGGACTACTAAGGGCCATATAGTCCAACCCTCCTTCAGCCATGCAGGAATACATAGGATCCTGGAGTCAGGAGGGTCTACGAAGGGCCATAGAGTCCATCCCTCCTTCTGCCATGCAAGAATGCATAGGATCCTAGAGTAAGAAGGCACTACTAAGGGCCATATACTCCAACGCTCCTTCTGCCATGCCGGAATACATAGGATCCTAGAGTCAGAAGGGACTACTAAGGGCCATATTGTCCAGCCCTCCTTCTGTCATGCAGGAATACATAGGATCCTAGAGTCAGAAGGGACTACTAAGGGCCATAGAGTCCAACCCTCCTTCAGCCATGCAGGAATACATAGGATCCTAGAGTCAGAAGGGACTACTAAGGGCCATATAATCCAACCCTCCTTCTGCCATGCAGGAATACATAGGATCCTAGAGTCAGAAGAGACTACCAAGGGCCATATAGTCCAACACTCCTTGAGCCATGCAGGAATACATAGGATCCTTGAGTCAGAAGGGACTACTAAGGGCCATATAGTCCAACTCTCCTCCAGCCATGCTGGGATGCATAGTATTCTAGAGTCAGGAGGGTCTACTAAGGGCCATAGAGTCCATCCCTCCTTCTGCCATGCAAGAACCATAGGATCCTTGAGTCAGAAGGGACTTCTAAGGGCCATATATTCCAACCCTCCTTCTGCCATGCAGGAATACATAGCATCCTAGAGTAAGAAGGGACTACTAAGGGCCATATATTCCAACCCTCCTTCAGCCATGCAAGAATACATAGGATCCTTGAGTCAGAAGGGAGTACTAAGGGCCATATAGTCCAACTCTCCTCCAGCCATGCTGGAATACATAGGATTCTAGAGTCAGGAGGGTCTACTAAGGGCCATAGAGTCCATCCCTCCTTCTGCCATGCTGGAATACATATGATCCTAGAGTCAGAAGGCACTACTAAGGGCCATATACTCCAACGCTCCTTCTGCCATGCCGGAATACATGGGATCCTAGAGTCAGAAGGGATTACTAAGGGCCATATTGTCCAGCCCTCCTTCTGCCATGCAGGAATACATAGGATCCTGGAGTCAGGAGGGTCTACTAAGGGCCATAGAGTCCAACCCTCCTTCTGCCATGCAGGAATACATGGGATCCTAGAGTCAGAAGGGACTACTAAGGGCCATATTGTCCAGCCCTCCTTCTGCCATGCAGGAATACATAGGATCCTGGAGTCAGGAGGGTCTACTAAGGGCCATATATTCCAACCCTCCTTCTGCCATGCAGGAATACATAGGATTCTAGAGTCAGAAGGGACTACTAAGGGCCATAGAGTCCATCCCTCCTTCTGCTATACAAGAATGCATAGGATCCTAGAGTCAGAAGGGACTACTAAGGGCCATAGAGTCCAACCCTCCTTCTGCCATGCAGAAATACATAGGATCCTAGAGTCAGAAGGGACTACTAAGGGCCATATAGTCCAACCCTCCTTCTGCCATGCAGGAATACATGGGATCCTAGAGTCAGAAGGGACTACTAAGGGCCATATAGTCCAACCCTCCTTCAGCCATGCAGGAATACATAGGATCCTGGAGTCAGGAGGGTCTACTAAGGGCCATAGAGTCCATCCCTACTTCTGCCATGCAAGAATGCATAGGATCCTAGAGTCAGAAGGCACTACTAAGGGCCATATACTCCAACGCTCCTTCTGCCATGCCGGAACACATAGGATCCTAGAGTCAGAAGGGACTACTAAGGGCCATATTGTCCAGCCCTCCTTCTGTCATGCAGGAACACATAGGATCCTAGAGTCAGAAGGGACTAATAAGGGCCATAGAGTCCAACCCTCCTTCAGCCATGCAGGAATACATAGGATCCTAGAGTCAGAAGGGACTACTAAGGGCCATAGAGTCCATCCCTCCTTCTGCTATCCAAGAATGCATAGGATCCTAGAGTCAGAAGGGACTACTAAGGGCCATAGAGTCCAACCCTCCTTCTGCCATGCAGAAATACATAGGATCCTAGAGTCAGAAGGGACTACTAAGGGCCATATAGTTCAACCCTCTTTCTGACATGCAGGAATACATAGGATCCTAGAGCTAGAAGAGGCTACTAAGGGCTATATAGTCCAAGCCTGCTTCTGCCATGCACGAATACATAGGATCCTCGAGTCAGAAGGAACTACTAAGGGCCATAGAGTCCATCCCTTCGTCTGCTATGCAAGAATTAATAAGATCCTAGAGTCAGAAGGGACTTCTAAGGGCCATATAGTCCAACCCTCCTTCTGCCATCCAGTAATACATAGGATCCTAGAGTCAGAAGGGACTAGTAAGGGCCATATAGTCCAACCCTCCTTCTGCCATGGAGGAATACATAGAATCCTAGAGCCAGAAAGGACTACTAAGGGCCATGTAATCCAACCCTCCTTCAGCCATGCAGGATTACATAGAACACTAGACTCGGGAATACTAAGGGCCATATATTCCAACCCTCCTTCTGCCCTGCAGGAATACATAGAATCCTAGAGCCAGAATGGACTACAAAGCGCAATATAATCCAACCCTCTTTCAGCCATGTAGGATTACATAGGATCCTTTGATCAGAAGGAACTACTAAGGCCACAGAGTCCATCCCTCCTTCTGCCATGCAAGAATGCATAGGATCCTAGAGTCAGAAGGCACTACTAAGGGCCATATAGTCCAACCCTCCTTCTGCCATGCAGGAATACATAGAACACTAGACTCGGGACTACTAAGGGCCATATATTCCAACCCTCCTTCTGCCATGCAGGAATACATAGGATCCTCGAGTCAGAAGGAACTACTAAGGGCCATAGAGTCCATCCCTTCGTCTGCTATGCAAGAATTAATAAGATCCTAGAGTCAGAAGGGACTTCTAAGGGCCATATAGTCCAACCCTCGTTCTGCCATCCAGTAATACATAGGATCCTAGAGCCAGAAGGGACTACTAAGGGCCATATAATCCAACCCTCCTTCAGCCATGCAGAAATACATAGAACACTAGACTCGGGACTACTAAGGGCCATATATTCCAACCCTCCTTCTGCCATGCAGGAATACATAGGATCCTAGAGTCAGAAGGGACTACTAAGGGCCATAGAGTCCATCCCTCCTTCTGCTATCCAAGAATGCATAGGATCCTAGAGTCAGAAGGGACTACTAAGGGACAAAGAGTCCAACCCTCCTTCTGCCATGCAGAAATACATGGGATCCTAGAGTCAGAAGGGACTACTAAGGGCCATATAGTCTAACCCTCCTTCTGCCATGCAGGAATACATAGGATCCTGGAGTCACGAGGGTCTACTAAGGGCCATAGAGTCCATCCCTACTTCTGCCATGCAAGAATGCATAGGATCCTAGTGTCAGAAGGCACTACTAAGGGCCATATACTCCAACGCTCCTTCTGCCATGCCGGAATACATAGGATCCTAGAGTCAGAAGGGACTACTAAGGGCCATATTGTCCAGCCCTCCTTCTGTCATGCAGGAATACATAGGATCCTAAAGTCAGAAGGGACTACTAAGGGCCATAGAGACCAACCCTCCTTCAGCCATGCAGGAATACACAGGATCCTAGAGTCAGAAGGGCCTACTAAGGGCCATATAGTCCAACCCTCCTTCTGCAATGCAGGAATACATAGGATCCTAGAGTCAGAAGGGCCCACCAAGGGCCATATAGTCCAACACTCCTTCAGCCATGCAGGAATACATAGGATCCTTGAGTCAGAAGGGACTACTAAGGGCCATATAGTCCAACTCTATTCCAGCCATGCTGGGATACATAGGATTCTAGAGTCAGGAGGGTCTACTAAGGGCCATAGAGTCCATCCCTCCTTCTGCCATGCAAGAACGCATAGGATCCTTGAGTCAGAAGGGACTTCTAAGGGCCATATATTCCAACCCTCCTTCTGCCATGCAGGAATACATAGGATCCTAGAGTCAGAAGGGACTACTAAGGGCCATAGAGTCCAACCCTCCTTCAGCCATGCAGGAATACATAGGATCCTAGAGTCAGAAGGGACTACTAAGGCCCATATAGTCCAACCCTCCTTCAGCCATGCAGGAATACATAGGATCCTTGAGTCAGAAGGGAGTACTAAGGGCCATATAGTCCAACTCTCCTCCAGCCATTCTGGAATACATAGGATTCTAGAGTCAGGAGGGTCTACTAAGGGCCATAGAGTCCATCCCTCCTTCTGCCATGCTGGAATACATATGATCCTAGAGTCAGAAGGGACTACTAAGGGCCATAGAGTCCAACCTTCCTTAAGGGACTACTAAAGGCCATCGAGTCCAACCCTTCTTCTCCCATTGAGGAATACATAGAACACTAGACTCGGAAGGGACTACTAAGGGCCATATAGTCCAACCCTCCTTCTGCCTTGCTGGAATACATATGATCCTAGAGTCAGAAGGCACTACTAAGGGCCATATACTCCAACGTTCCTTCTGCCATGCCGGAATACATGGGATCCTAGAGTCAGAAGGGACTACTAACGGCCAAATACTCCAACCCTCCTTCTGCTATGCAGGAATACATAGGGTCCTAGAGTCAGAAGGGACTACCAAGAGCCATATAGTTCAACCCTCTTTCTGACATGCAGGAATACATAGGATCCTAGAGCTAGAAGAGGCTACTGAGGGCTATATAGTCCAAGCCTGCTTCTGCCATGCAGGAATACATAGGATCCTCGAGTCAGAAGGAACTACTAAGGGCCATAGAGTCCATCCCTTCGTCTGCCATGCAAGAATTAATAAGATCCTATAGTCAGAAGGGACTTCTAAGGGCCATATTGTCCAGCCCTCCTTCTGTCATGCAGGAATACATAGGATCCTAAAGTCAGAAGGGACTACTAAGGGCCATAGAGTCCAACCCTCCTTCTGCCATGCAGGAATACATAGAATCCTAGAGCCAGAAGGGACTACTAAGGGCCATATAATCAAACCCTCCTTCAGCCATGCAGGATTACATAGGATCCTTTGGTCAGAAGGAACTACTAAGGCCACAGAGTCCATCCCTCCTTCTGCCATGCAAGAATGCATAGGATCCTAGAGTCAGAAGGCACTACTAAGGGCCATATAGTCCAACCCTCCTTCTGCCATGCAGGAATACATAGAACACTAGTCCCGGGACTACTAAGGGCCATATTGTCCAGCCCTCCTTCTGTCATGCAGGAATACATAGGATCCTAGAGTCAGAAGGGACTACTAAGGGCCATAGAGTCCATCCCTCCTTCTGCTATCCAAGAATACATAGGATCCTAGAGTCAGAAGGGACTACTAAGGGCCATAGAGTCCAACCCTCCTTCTTCCATGCAGGAATACATAGGATCCTAGAGTCAGAAGGGACTACTAAGGGCCATATAGTCCAACCCTCCTTCTGCCATGCAGGAATACATGGGATCCTAGAGTCAGAAAGGACTACTAAGGGCCATATAGTCCAACCCTCCTTCAGCCATGCAGGAATACATAGGATCCTGGAGTCAGGAGGGTCTACTAAAGGCCATAGAGTCCATCCCTCCTTCTGCCATGCAAGAATGCATAGGATCCTAGAGTCAGAAGGAACTACTAAGGGCCATATACTCCAACGCTCCTTCTGCCATGCTGGAATACATAGGATCCTAGAGTCAGAAGGGACTACTAAGGGCCATATTGTCCAGCCCTCCTTCAGCCATGCAGGAATACATAGCATCCTAGAGTCAGAAGGGACTACTAAGGACCATATAATCCAACCCTCCTTCTGCCATGCAGGAATACATAGGATCCTAGAGTCAGAAGGGCCCACCAAGGGCCATATAGTGCAACACTCCTTCAGCCATGCAGGAATACATAGGATCCTTGAGTCAGAAGGGACTACTAAGGGCCATATAGTCCAACTCTCCTCCAGCCATGCTGGGATACATAGGATTCTAGAGTCAGGAGGGTCTACTAAGGGCCATAGAGTCCATCCCTCCTTCTGCCATGCAAGAACGCATAGGATCATTGAGTCAGAAGGGCTTCTAAGGGCCATATATTCCAACCCTTCTTCTGCCATGCAGGAATACATAGGATCCTAGAGTCAGAAGGGACTACTAAGGCCCATATAGTCCAACCCTCCTTCAGCCATGCAGGAATACATAGGATCCTTGAGTCAGAAGGGAGTACTAAAGGCCATATAGTCCAACTCTCCTCCAGCCATGCTGGAATACATAGGATTCTAGAGTCAGGAAGGTCTACTAAGGGCCATAGAGTCCATCCCTCCTTCTGCCATGCTGGAATACATATGATCCTAGAGTCAGAAGGGACTACTAAGGGCCATAGAGTCCAACCTTCCTTAGGGGACTACTAAAGGCCATCGAGTCCAACCCTTCTTCTCCCATTGAGGAATACATAGAACACTAGACTCGGAAGGGACTACTAAGGGCCATATAGTCCAACCCTCCTTCTGCCATGCTGGAATACATATGATCCTAGAGTCAGAAGGCACTACTAAGGGCCATATACTCCAACGCTCCTTCTGCCATGCCGGAATACATGGGATCCTAGAGTCAGAAGGGATTACTAAGGGCCATATTGTCCAGCCCTCCTTCTGCCATGCAGGAATACATAGGATCCTAGAGTCAGAAGGGACTACTAAGGGCCATAGAGTCCAACCCTCCTTCAGCCATGCAAGAATACATAGGATCCTAGAGTCAGAAGGGACTACTAAGGGCCATATAGTTCAACCCTCCTTCTGACATGCAGGCATACATAGTATCCTAGAGTCGGAAAGGACTACTAAGGGCCATATAGTTCAACCCTCTTTCTGACATGCAGGAATACATAGGATCCTAGAGCTAGAAGAGGCTACTAAGGGCTATATAGTCCAACCCTCCTTCTTCCATGCAGGAATACATAGGATCCTCGAGTCAGAAGGAACTACTAAGGGCCATAGAGTCGATCCCTTCGTCTGCCATGCAAGAATTAATAAGATCCTAGAGTCAGAAGGGACTTCTAAGGGCCATATAGTCCAACCCTCCTTCTGCCATCCAGTAATACATAGGATCCTAGAGTCAGAAGGGACTAGTAAGGGCCATATAGTCCAACCCTCCTTCTGACATGCAGGAATACATAGAATCCTAGAGCCAGAAGGGACTACTAAGGGCCATATAATCCAACCCTCCTTCAGCCATGCAGGATTATATAGGATCCTTTGGTCAGAAAGAACTACTAAGGCCACAGAGTCCATCCCTCCTTCTGCCATGCAAGAATGCATAGGATCCTAGAGTCAGAAGGCACTACTAAGGGCCATATAGTCCAATCCTCCTTCTGCCATGCAGGAATACATAGAACACTAGACTCGGGACTACTAAGGTCCATATATTCCAACCCTCCTTCTGAAATGCAGGAATACATAGGATCCTAGAGTCAGAAGGGACTACTAAGGGCCATAGAGTCCATCCCTCCTTCTGCTATCCAAGAATGCATAGGATCCTAGAGTCAGAAGGGACTACTAAGGGCCATAGAGTCCAACCCTCCTTCTTCCATGCAGGAATACATAGGATCCTAGAGTCAGAAGGGACTACTAAGGGCCATATAGTCCAACCCTCCTTCTGCCATGCAGTAATACATGGGATCCTAGAGTCAGAAAGGACTACTAAGGGCCATATAGTCCAACCCTCCTTCAGCCATGCAAAAATACATAGGATCCTGGAGTCAGGAGGGTCTACTAAGGGCCATAGAGTCAATCCCTCCTTCTGCCATGCAAGAATGCATAGGATCCTAGAGTCAGAAGGCACTACTAAGGGCCATATACTCCAACGCTCCTTTTGCCATGCCGGAATACATAGGATCCTAGAGTCAGAAGGTACTACTAAGGGCCATATTGTCCAGCCCTCCTTCTGTCATGCAGGAATACATAGGATCCTAGAGTCAGAAGGGAGTACTAAGGGCCATATAGTCCAACCCTCGTTCTGCCATGGATGAATACATAGGATCCTAGAGTCAGAAGGGCCCACCAAGGGCCATATAGTCCAACACTCCTTCAGCCATGCAGGAATACATAGGATCCTTGAGTCAGAAGCGACTACTAAGGGCCATATAGTCCAACTATCCTCCAGCCATGCTGGGATACATAGGATTCTAGAGTCAGGAGGGTCTACTAAGGGCCATAGAGTCCATCCCTCCTTCTGCCATGCAAGAACGCATAGGATCATTGAGTCAGAAGGGCTTCTAAGGGCCATATATTCCAACCCTTCTTCTGCCATGCAGGAATACATAGGATCCTAGAGTCAGAAGGGACTACTAAGGCCCATATAGTCCAACCCTCCTTCAGCCATGCAGGAATACATAGGATCCTTGAGTCAGAAGGGAGTACTAAAGGCCATATAGTCCAACTCTCCTCCAGCCATGCTGGAATACATAGGATTCTAGAGTCAGGAGGGTCTACTAAGGGCCATAGAGTCCATCCCTCCTTCTGCCATGCTGGAATACATATGATCCTAGAGTCAGAAGGGACTACTAAGGGCCATAGAGTCCAACCTTCCTTAGGGGACTACTAAAGGCCATCGAGTCCAACCCTTCTTCTCCCATTGAGGAATACATAGAACACTAGACTCGGAAGGGACTACTAAGGGCCATATAGTCCAACCCTCCTTCTGCCATGCTGGAATACATATGATCCTAGAGTCAGAAGGCACTACTAAGGGCCATATACTCCAACGCTCCTTCTGCCATGCCGGAATACATGGGATCGTAGAGTCAGAAGGGATTACTAAGGGCCATATTGTCCAGCCCTCCTTCTGCCATGCAGGAATACATAGGATCCTAGAGTCAGAAGGGACTACTAAGGGCCATAGAGTCCAACCCTCCTTCAGCCATGCAGGAATACATAGGATCCTAGAGTCAGAAGGGACTACTAAGGGCCATATAGTCCAACCCTCCTTCTGCCATGCAGGAATACATAGGATCCTAGAGTCAGAAGGGACTACTAAGGGCCATATAGTTCAACCCTCCTTCTGACATGCAGGCATACATAGTATCCTAGAGTCGGAAAGGACTACTAAGGGCCATATAGTTCAACCCTCTTTCTGAAATGCAGGAATACATAGAATCCTAGAGCCAGAAGGGACTACTAAGGGCCATATAATCAAACCCTCCTTCAGCCATGCAGGATTACATAGGATCCTTTGGTCAGAAGGAACTACTAAGGCCACAGAGTCCATCCCTCCTTCTGCCATGCAAGAATGCATAGGATCCTAGAGTCAGAAGGCACTACTAAGGGCCATATAGTCCAACCCTCCTTCTGCCATGCAGGAATACATAGAACACTAATCCCGGGACTACTAAGGGCCATATTGTCCAGCCCTCCTTCTGTCATGCAGGAATGCATAGGATCCTAGAGTCAGAAGGGACTACTAAGGGCCATAGAGTCCATCCCTCCTTCTGCTATCCAAGAATACATAGGATCCTAGAGTCAGAAGGGACTACTAAGGGCCATAGAGTCCAACCCTCCTTCTTCCATGCAGGAATACATAGGATCCTAGAGTCAGAAAGGACTACTAAGGGCCATATAGTCCAACCCTCCTTCAGCCATGCAGAAATACATAGGATCCTGGAGTCAGGAGGGTCTACTAAGGGCCATAGAGTCCATCCCTCCTTCTGCCATGCAAGAATCTGCAATGCAGGAATACATAGGATCCTAGAGTCAGAAGGGCCCACCAAGGGCCATATAGTCCAACACTCCTTCAGCCATGCAGGAATACATAGGATCCTTGAGTCAGAAGGGACTACTAAGGGCCATATAGTCCAACTCTCCTCCAGCCATGCTGGGATACATAGGATTCTAGAGTCAGGAGGGTCTACTAAGGGCCATAGAGTCCATCCCTCCTTCTGCCATGCAAGAACGCATAGGATCCTTGAGTCAGAAGGGACTTCTAAGGGCCATATATTCCAACCCTCCTTCTGCCATGCAGGAATACATAGGATCCTAGAGTCAGAAGGGACTACTAAGGGCCATAGAGTCCAACCCTCCTTCAGCCATGCAGGAATACATAGGATCCTAGAGTCAGAAGGGACTACTAAGGCCCATATAGTCCAACCCTCCTTCAGCCATGCAGGAATATATAGGATCCTTGAGTCAGAAGGGAGTACTAAGGGCCATATAGTCCAACTCTCCTCCAGCCATTCTGGAATACATAGGATTCTAGAGTCAGGAGGGTCTACTAAGGGCCATAGAGTCCATCCCTCCTTCTGCCATGCTGGAATACATATGATCCTAGAGTCAGAAGGGACTACTAAGGGCCATAGAGTCCAACCTTCCTTAAGGGACTACTAAAGGCCATCGAGTCCAACCCTTCTTCTCCCATTGAGGAATACATAGAACACTAGACTCGGAAGGGACTACTAAGGGCCATATAGTCCAACCCTCCTTCTGCCTTGCTGGAATACATATGATCCTAGAGTCAGAAGGCACTACTAAGGGCCATATACTCCAACGCTCCTTTTGCCATGCCGGAATACATGGGATCCTAGAGTCAGAAGGGACTACTAAGGGCCATATACTCCAACCCTCCTTCTGCTATGCAGGAATACATAGGATCCTAGAGTCAGAAGGGACTACCAAGAGCCATATAGTTGAACCCTCTTTCTGACATGCAGGAATACATAGGATCCTAGAGCTAGAAGAGGCTACTAAGGGCTATATAGTCCAAGCCTGCTTCTGCCATGCAGGAATACATAGGATCCTCGAGTCAGAAGGAACTACTAAGGGCCATAGAGTCCATCCCTTCGTCTGCCATGCAAGAATTAATAAGATCCTATAGTCAGAAGGGACTTCTAAGGGCCATATTGTCCAGCCCTCCTTCTGTCATGCAGGAATACATAGGATCCTAAAGTCAGAAGGGACTACTAAGGGCCATAGAATCCAACCCTCCTTCTGCCATGCAGGAATACATAGAATCCTAGAGCCAGAAGGGACTACTAAGGGCCATATAATCAAACCCTCCTTCAGCCATGCAGGATTACATAGGATCCTTTAGTCAGAAGGAACTACTAAGGCCACAGAGTCCATCCCTCCTTCTGCCATGCAAGAATGCATAGGATCCTAGAGTCAGAAGGCACTACTAAGGGCCATATAGTCCAACCCTCCTTCTGCCATGCAGGAATACATAGAACACTAGTCCCGGGACTACTAAGGGCCATATTGTCCAGCCCTCCTTCTGTCATGCAGGAATACATAGGATCCGAGAGTCAGAAGGGACTACTAAGGGCCATAGAGTCCATCCCTCCTTCTGCTATCCAAGAATACATAGGATCCTAGAGTCAGAAGGGACTACTAAGGGCCATAGAGTCCAACCCTCCTTCTTCCATGCAGGAATACATAGGATCCTAGAGTCAGAAGGGACTACTAAGGGCCATATAGTCCAACCCTCCTTCTGCCATGCAGGAATACATGGGATCCTAGAGTCAGAAAGGACTACTAAGGGCCATATAGTCCAACCCTCCTTCAGCCATGCAGGAATACATAGGATCCTGGAGTCAGGAGGGTCTACTAAAGGCCATAGAGTCCATCCCTCCTTCTGCCATGCAAGAATGCATAGGATCCTAGAGTCAGAAGGAACTACTAAGGGCCATATACTCCAACGCTCCTTTTGCCATGCCGGAATACATGGGATCCTAGAGTCAGAAGGGACTACTAAGGGCCATATACTCCAACCCTCCTTCTGCTATGCAGGAATACATAGGATCCTAGAGTCAGAAGGGACTACCAAGAGCCATATAGTTGAACCCTCTTTCTGACATGCAGGAATACATAGGATCCTAGAGCTAGAAGAGGCTACTAAGGGCTATATAGTCCAAGCCTGCTTCTGCCATGCAGGAATACATAGGATCCTCGAGTCAGAAGGAACTACTAAGGGCCATAGAGTCCATCCCTTCGTCTGCCATGCAAGAATTAATAAGATCCTATAGTCAGAAGGGACTTCTAAGGGCCATATTGTCCAGCCCTCCTTCTGTCATGCAGGAATACATAGGATCCTAAAGTCAGAAGGGACTACTAAGGGACATAGAGTCCAACCCTCCTTCTGCCATGCAGGAATACATAGAATCCTAGAGCCAGAAGGGACTACTAAGGGCCATATAATCAAACCCTCCTTCAGCCATGCAGGATTACATAGGATCCTTTGGTCAGAAGGAACTACTAAGGCCACAGAGTCCATCCCTCCTTCTGCCATGCAAGAATGCATAGGATCCTAGAGTCAGAAGGCACTACTAAGGGCCATATAGTCCAACCCTCCTTCTGCCATGCAGGAATACATAGAACACTAGTCCCGGGACTACTAAGGGCCATATTGTCCAGCCCTCCTTCTGTCATGCAGGAATACATAGGATCCTAGAGTCAGAAGGGACTACTAAGGGCCATAGAGTCCATCCCTCCTTCTGCTATCCAAGAATACATAGGATCCTAGAGTCAGAAGGGACTACTAAGGGCCATAGAGTCCAACCCTCCTTCTTCCATGCAGGAATACATAGGATCCTAGAGTCAGAAAGGACTACTAAGGGCCATATAGTCCAACCCTCCTTCAGCCATGCAGAAATACATAGGATCCTGGAGTCAGGAGGGTCTACTAAGGGCCATAGAGTCCATCCCTCCTTCTGCCATGCAAGAATCTGCAATGCAGGAATACATAGGATCCTAGAGTCAGAAGGGCCCACCAAGGGCCATATAGTCCAACACTCCTTCAGCCATGCAGGAATACATAGGATCCTAGAGTCAGAAGGGACTACTAAGGCCCATATAGTCCAACCCTCCTTCAGCCATGCAGGAATACATAGGATCCTTGAGTCAGAAGGGAGTACTAAGGGCCATATAGTCCAACTCTCCTCCAGCCATTCTGGAATACATAGGATTCTAGAGTCAGGAGGTTCTACTAAGGGCCATAGAGTCCATCCCTCCTTCTGCCATGCTGGAATACATATGATCCTAGAGTCAGAAGGGACTACTAAGGGCCATAGAGTCCAACCTTCCTTAAGGGACTACTAAAGGCCATCGAGTCCAACCCTTCTTCTCCCATTGAGGAATACATAGAACACTAGACTCGGAAGGGACTACTAAGGGCCATATAGTCCAACCCTCCTTCTGCCTTGCTGGAATACATATGATCCTAGAGTCAGAAGGCACTACTAAGGGCCATATACTCCAACGCTCCTTTTGCCATGCCGGAATACATGGGATCCTAGAGTCAGAAGGGACTACTAAGGGCCATATACTCCAACCCTCCTTCTGCTATGCAGGAATACATAGGATCCTAGAGTCAGAAGGGACTACCAAGAGCCATATAGTTGAACCCTCTTTCTGACATGCAGGAATACATAGGATCCTAGAGCTAGAAGAGGCTACTAAGGGCTATATAGTCCAAGCCTGCTTCTGCCATGCAGGAATACATAGGATCCTCGAGTCAGAAGGAACTACTAAGGGCCATAGAGTCCATCCCTTCGTCTGCCATGCAAGAATTAATAAGATCCTATAGTCAGAAGGGACTTCTAAGGGCCATATTGTCCAGCCCTCCTTCTGTCATGCAGGAATACATAGGATCCTAAAGTCAGAAGGGACTACTAAGGGCCATAGAATCCAACCCTCCTTCTGCCATGCAGGAATACATAGAATCCTAGAGCCAGAAGGGACTACTAATGGCCATATAATCAAACCCTCCTTCAGCCATGCAGGATTACATAGGATCCTTTAGTCAGAAGGAACTACTAAGGCCACAGAGTCCATCCCTCCTTCTGCCATGCAAGAATGCATAGGATCCTAGAGTCAGAAGGCACTACTAAGGGCCATATAGTCCAACCCTTCTTCTGCCATGCAGGAATACATAGAACACTAGTCCCGGGACTACTAAGGGCCATATTGTCCAGCCCTCCTTCTGTCATGCAGGAATACATAGGATCCGAGAGTCAGAAGGGACTACTAAGGGCCATAGAGTCCATCCCTCCTTCTGCTATCCAAGAATACATAGGATCCTAGAGTCAGAAGGGACTACTAAGGGCCATAGAGTCCAACCCTCCTTCTTCCATGCAGGAATACATAGGATCCTAGAGTCAGAAGGGACTACTAAGGGCCATATAGTCCAACCCTCCTTCTGCCATGCAGGAATACATGGGATCCTAGAGTCAGAAAGGACTACTAAGGGCCATATAGTCCAACCCTCCTTCAGCCATGCAGGAATACATAGGATCCTGGAGTCAGGAGGGTCTACTAAAGGCCATAGAGTCCATCCCTCCTTCTGCCATGCAAGAATGCATAGGATCCTAGAGTCAGAAGGAACTACTAAGGGCCATATACTCCAACGCTCCTTCTGCCATGCTGGAATACATAGGATCCTAGAGTCAGAAGGGACTACTAAGGGCCATATTGTCCAGCCCTCCTTCAGCCATGCAGGAATACATAGCATCCTAGAGTCAGAAGGGACTACTAAGGACCATATAGTCCAACCCTCCTTCTGCCATGCAGGAATACATAGGATCCTAGAGTCAGAAGGGCCCACCAAGGGCCATATAGTCCAACACTCCTTCAGCCATGCAGGAATACATAGGATCCTTGAGTCAGAAGGGACTACTAAGGGCCATATAGTCCAACTCTCCTCCAGCCATGCTGGGATACATAGGATTCTAGAGTCAGGAGGGTCTACTAAGGGCCATAGAGTCCATCCCTCCTTATGCCATGCAAGAACGCATAGGATCATTGAGTCAGAAGGGCTTCTAAGGGCCATATATTCCAACCCTTCTTCTGCCATGCAGGAATACATAGGATCCTAGAGTCAGAAGGGACTACTAAGGCCCATATAGTCCAACCCTCCTTCAGCCATGCAGGAATACATAGGATCCTTGAGTCAGAAGGGAGTACTAAAGGCCATATAGTCCAACTCTCCTCCAGCCATGCTGGAATACATAGGATTCTAGAGTCAGGAGGGTCTACTAAGGGCCATAGAGTCCATCCCTCCTTCTGCCATGCTGGAATACATATGATCCTAGAGTCAGAAGGGACTACTAAGGGCCATAGAGTCCAACCTTCCTTAGGGGACTACTAAAGGCCATCGAGTCCAACCCTTCTTCTCCCATTGAGGAATACATAGAACACTAGACTCGGAAGGGACTACTAAGGGCCATATAGTCCAACCCTCCTTCTGCCATGCTGGAATACATATGATCCTAGAGTCAGAAGGCACTACTAAGGGCCATATACTCCAACGCTCCTTCTGCCATGCCGGAATACATGGGATCCTAGAGTCAGAAGGGATTACTAAGGGCCATATTGTCCAGCCCTCCTTCTGCCATGCAGGAATACATAGGATCCTAGAGTCAGAAGGGACTACTAAGGGCCATAGAGTCCAACCCTCCTTCAGCCATGCAGGAATACATAGGATCCTAGAGTCAGAAGGGACTACTAAGGGCCATATAGTCCAACCCTCCTTCAGCCATGCAGGAATACATAGGATCCTGGAGTCAGGAGGGTCTACTAAAGGCCATAGAGTCCATCCCTCCTTCTGCCATGCAAGAATGCATAGGATCCTAGAGTCAGAAGGAACTACTAAGGGCCATATACTCCAACGCTCCTTCTGCCATGCTGGAATACATAGGATCCTAGAGTCAGAAGGGACTACTAAGGGCCATATTGTCCAGCCCTCCTTCAGCCATGCAGGAATACATAGCATCCTAGAGTCAGAAGGGACTACTAAGGACCATATAGTCCAACCCTCCTTCTGCCATGCAGGAATACATAGGATCCTAGAGTCAGAAGGGCCCACCAAGGGCCATATAGTGCAACACTCCTTCAGCCATGCAGGAATACATAGGATCCTTGAGTCAGAAGGGACTACTAAGGGCCATATAGTCCAACTCTCCTCCAGCCATGCTGGGATACATAGGATTCTAGAGTCAGGAGGGTCTACTAAGGGCCATAGAGTCCATCCCTCCTTATGCCATGCAAGAACGCATAGGATCATTGAGTCAGAAGGGCTTCTAAGGGCCATATATTCCAACCCTTCTTCTCCCATGCAGGAATACATAGGATCCTAGAGTCAGAAGGGACTACTAAGGCCCATATAGTCCAACCCTCCTTCAGCCATGCAGGAATACATAGGATCCTTGAGTCAGAAGGGAGTACTAAAGGCCATATAGTCCAACTCTCCTCCAGCCATGCTGGAATACATAGGATTCTAGAGTCAGGAGGGTCTACTAAGGGCCATAGAGTCCATCCCTCCTTCTGCCATGCTGGAATACATATGATCCTAGAGTCAGAAGGGACTACTAAGGGCCATAGAGTCCAACCTTCCTTAGGGGACTACTAAAGGCCATCGAGTCCAACCCTTCTTCTCCCATTGAGGAATACATAGAACACTAGACTCGGAAGGGACTACTAAGGGCCATATAGTCCAACCCTCCTTCTGCCATGCTGGAATACATATGATCCTAGAGTCAGAAGGCACTACTAAGGGCCATATACTCCAACGCTCCTTCTGCCATGCCGGAATACATGGGATCCTAGAGTCAGAAGGGATTACTAAGGGCCATATTGTCCAGCCCTCCTTCTGCCATGCAGGAATACATAGGATCCTAGAGTCAGAAGGGACTACTAAGGGCCATAGAGTCCAACCCTCCTTCAGCCATGCAGGAATACATAGGATCCTAGAGTCAGAAGGGACTACTAAGGGCCATATAGTCCAACCCTCCTTCTGCCATGCAGGAATACATAGGATCCTAGAGTCAGAAGGGACTACTAAGGGCCATATAGTTCAACCCTCCTTCTGACATGCAGGCATACATAGTATCCTAGAGTCGGAAAGGACTACTAAGGGCCATATAGTTCAAACCTCTTTCTGACATGCAGGAATACATTGGATCCTAGAGCTAGAAGAGGCTACTAAGGGCTATATAGTCCAACCCTCCTTCTTCCATGCAGGAATACATAGGATCCTCGAGTCAGAAGGAACTACTAAGGGCCATACAGTCGATCCCTTCGTCTGCCATGCAAGAATTAATAAGATCCTAGAGTCAGAAGGGACTTCTAAGGGCCATATAGTCCAACCCTCCTTCTGCCATCCAGTAATACATAGGATCCTAGAGTCAGAAGGGACTAGTAAGGGCCATATAGTCCAACCCTCCTTCTGACATGCAGGAATACATAGAATCCTAGAGCCAGAAGGGACTACTAAGGGCCATATAATCCAACCCTCCTTCAGCCATGCAGGATTATATAGGATCCTTTGGTCAGAAAGAACTACTAAGGCCACAGAGTCCATCCCTCCTTCTGCCATGCAAGAATGCATAGGATCCTAGAGTCAGAAGGCACTACTAAGGGCCATATAGTCCAATCCTCCTTCTGCCATGCAGGAATACATAGAATACTAGACTCGGGACTACTAAGGTCCATATATTCCAACCCTCCTTCTGCCATGCAGGAATACATAGGATCCTAGAGTCAGAAGGGACTACTAAGGGCCATAGAGTCCATCCCTCCTTCTGCTATCCAAGAATGCATAGGATCCTAGAGTCAGAAGGGACTACTAAGGGCCATAGAGTCCAACCCTCCTTCTTCCATGCAGGAATACATAGGATCCTAGAGTCAGAAGGGACTACTAAGGGCCATATAGTCCAACCCTCCTTCTGCCATGCAGTAATACATGGGATCCTAGAGTCAGAAAGGACTACTAAGGGCCATATAATCCAACCCTCCTTCAGCCATGCAAAAATACATAGGATCCTGGAGTCAGGAGGGTCTACTAAGGGCCATAGAGTCAATCCCTCCTTCTGCCATGCAAGAATGCATAGGATCCTAGAGTCAGAAGGCACTACTAAGGGCCATATACTCCAACGCTCCTTTTGCCATGCGGGAATACAGAGGATCCTAGAGTCAGAAGGGACTACTAAGGGCCATATTGTCCAGCCCTCCTTCTGTCATGCAGGAATACATAGGATCCTAGAGTCAGAAGGGAGTACTAAGGGCCATATAGTCCAACCCTCGTTCTGCCATGGATGAATACATAGGATCCTAGAGTCAGAAGGGCCCACCAAGGGCCATATAGTCCAACACTCCTTCAGCCATGCAGGAATACATAGGATCCTTGAGTCAGAAGGGACTACTAAGGGCCATATAGTCCAACTATCCTCCAGCCATGCTGGGATACATAGGATTCTAGAGTCAGGAGGGTCTACTAAGGGCCATAGAGTCCATCCCTCCTTCTGCCATGCAAGAACGCATAGGATCATTGAGTCAGAAGGGCTTCTAAGGGCCATATATTCCAACCCTTCTTATGCCATGCAGGAATACATAGGATCCTAGAGTCAGAAGGGACTACTAAGGCCCATATAGTCCAACCCTCCTTCAGCCATGCAGGAATACATAGGATCCTTGAGTCAGAAGGGAGTACTAAAGGCCATATAGTCCAACTCTCCTCCAGCCATGCTGGAATACATAGGATTCTAGAGTCAGGAGGGTCTACTAAGGGCCATAGAGTCCTTCCCTCCTTCTGCCATGCTGGAATACATATGATCCTAGAGTCAGAAGGGACTACTAAGGGCCATAGAGTCCAACCTTCCTTAGGGAACTACTAAAGGCCATCGAGTCCAACCCTTCTTCTCCCATTGAGGAATACATAGAACACTAGACTCGGAAGGGACTACTAAGGGCCATATAGTCCAACCCTCCTTCAGCCATGCTGGAATACATATGATCCTAGAGTCAGAAGGCACTACTAAGGGCCATATACTCCAACGCTCCTTCTGCCATGCCGGAATACATGGGATCCTAGAGTCAGAAGGGATTACTAAGGGCCATATTGTCCAGCCCTCCTTTTGCCATGCAGGAATACATAGGATCCTAGAGTCAGAAGGGACTACTAAGGGCCATAGAGTCCAACCCTCCTTCAGCCATGCAGGAATACATAGGATCCTAGAGTCAGAAGGGACTACTAAGGGCCATATAGTCCAACCCTCCTTCTGCCATGCTGGAATACATAGGATCCTAGAGTCAGAAGGGACTACTAAGGGCCATATAGTTCAACCCTCCTTCTGACATGCAGGCATACATAGTATCCGAGAGTCGGAAAGGACTACTAAGGGCCATATAGTCCAACCCTCCTTCAGCCATGCAGAAATACATAGGATCCTGGAGTCAGGAGGGTCTACTAAGGGCCATAGAGTCCATCCCTCCTTCTGCCATGCAAGAATCTGCAATGCAGGAATACATAGGATCCTAGAGTCAGAAGGGCCCACCAAGGGCCATATAGTCCAACACTCCTTCAGCCATGCAGGAATACATAGGATCCTTGAGTCAGAAGGGACTACTAAGGGCCATATAGTCCAACTCTCCTCCAGCCATGCTGGGATACATAGGATTCTAGAGTCAGGAGGGTCTACTAAGGGCCATAGAGTCCATCCCTCCTTCTGCCATGCAAGAACGCATAGGATCCTTGAGTCAGAAGGGACTTCTAAGGGCCATATATTCCAACCCTCCTTCTGCCATGCAGGAATACATAGGATCCTAGAGTCAGAAGGGACTACTAAGGGCCATAGAGTCCAACCCTCCTTCAGCCATGCAGGAATACATAGGATCCTAGAGTCAGAAGGGACTACTAAGGCCCATATAGTCCAACCCTCCTTCAGCCATGCAGGAATACATAGGATCCTTGAGTCAGAAGGGAGTACTAAGGGCCATATAGTCCAACTCTCCTCCAGCCATTCTGGAATACATAGGATTCTAGAGTCAGGAGGGTCTACTAAGGGCCATAGAGTCCATCCCTCCTTCTGCCATGCTGGAATACATATGATCCTAGAGTCAGAAGGGACTACTAAGGGCCATAGAGTCCAACCTTCCTTAAGGGACTACTAAAGGCCATCGAGTCCAACCCTTCTTCTCCCATTGAGGAATACATAGAACACTAGACTCGGAAGGGACTACTAAGGGCCATATAGTCCAACCCTCCTTCTGCCTTGCTGGAATACATATGATCCTAGAGTCAGAAGGCACTACTAAGGGCCATATACTCCAACGCTCCTTTTGCCATGCCGGAATACATGGGATCCTAGAGTCAGAAGGGACTACTAAGGGCCATATACTCCAACCCTCCTTCTGCTATGCAGGAATACATAGGATCCTAGAGTCAGAAGGGACTACCAAGAGCCATATAGTTGAACCCTCTTTCTGACATGCAGGAATACATAGGATCCTAGAGCTAGAAGAGGCTACTAAGGGCTATATAGTCCAAGCCTGCTTCTGCCATGCAGGAATACATAGGATCCTCGAGTCAGAAGGAACTACTAAGGGCCATAGAGTCCATCCCTTCGTCTGCCATGCAAGAATTAATAAGATCCTATAGTCAGAAGGGACTTCTAAGGGCCATATTGTCCAGCCCTCCTTCTGTCATGCAGGAATACATAGGATCCTAAAGTCAGAAGGGACTACTAAGGGCCATAGAATCCAACCCTCCTTCTGCCATGCAGGAATACATAGAATCCTAGAGCCAGAAGGGACTACTAAGGGCCATATAATCAAACCCTCCTTCAGCCATGCAGGATTACATAGGATCCTTTAGTCAGAAGGAACTACTAAGGCCACAGAGTCCATCCCTCCTTCTGCCATGCAAGAATGCATAGGATCCTAGAGTCAGAAGGCACTACTAAGGGCCATATAGTCCAACCCTCCTTCTGCCATGCAGGAATACATAGAACACTAGTCCCGGGACTACTAAGGGCCATATTGTCCAGCCCTCCTTCTGTCATGCAGGAATACATAGGATCCGAGAGTCAGAAGGGACTACTAAGGGCCATAGAGTCCATCCCTCCTTCTGCTATCCAAGAATACATAGGATCCTAGAGTCAGAAGGGACTACTAAGGGCCATAGAGTCCAACCCTCCTTCTTCCATGCAGGAATACATAGGATCCTAGAGTCAGAAGGGACTACTAAGGGCCATATAGTCCAACCCTCCTTCTGCCATGCAGGAATACATGGGATCCTAGAGTCAGAAAGGACTACTAAGGGCCATATAGTCCAACCCTCCTTCAGCCATGCAGGAATACATAGGATCCTGGAGTCAGGAGGGTCTACTAAAGGCCATAGAGTCCATCCCTCCTTCTGCCATGCAAGAATGCATAGGATCCTAGAGTCAGAAGGAACTACTAAGGGCCATATACTCCAACGCTCCTTCTGCCATGCTGGAATACATAGGATCCTAGAGTCAGAAGGGACTACTAAGGGCCATATTGTCCAGCCCTCCTTCAGCCATGCAGGAATACATAGCATCCTAGAGTCAGAAGGGACTACTAAGGACCATATAGTCCAACCCTCCTTCTGCCATGCAGGAATACATAGGATCCTAGAGTCAGAAGGGCCCACCAAGGGCCATATAGTGCAACACTCCTTCAGCCATGCAGGAATACATAGGATCCTTGAGTCAGAAGGGACTACTAAGGGCCATATAGTCCAACTCTCCTCCAGCCATGCTGGGATACATAGGATTCTAGAGTCAGGAGGGTCTACTAAGGGCCATAGAGTCCATCCCTCCTTCTGCCATGCAAGAACGCATAGGATCATTGAGTCAGAAGGGCTTCTAAGGGTCATAGAGTCCATCCCTTCGTCTGCCATGCAAGAATTAATAAGATCCTATAGTCAGAAGGGACTTCTAAGGGCCATATTGTCCAGCCCTCCTTCTGTCATGCAGGAATACATAGGATCCTAAAGTCAGAAGGGACTACTAAGGGCCATAGAGTCCAACCCTCCTTCTGCCATGCAGGAATACATAGAATCCTAGAGCCAGAAGGGACTACTAAGGGCCATATAATCAAACCCTCCTTCAGCCATACAGGATTACATAGGATCCTTTGGTCAGAAGGAACTACTAAGGCCACAGAGTCCATCCCTCCTTCTGCCATGCAAGAATGCATAGGATCCTAGAGTCAGAAGGCACTACTAAGGGCCATATAGTCCAACCCTCCTTCTGCCATGCAGGAATACATAGAACACTAGTCCCGGGACTACTAAGGGCCATATTGTCCAGCCCTCCTTCTGTCATGCAGGAATACATAGGATCCTAGAGTCAGAAGGGACTACTAAGGGCCATAGAGTCCATCCCTCCTTCTGCTATCCAAGAATACATAGGATCCTAGAGTCAGAAGGGACTACTAAGGGCCATAGAGTCCAACCCTCCTTCTTCCATGCAGGAATACATAGGATCCTAGAGTCAGAAAGGACTACTAAGGGCCATATAGTCCAACCCTCCTTCAGCCATGCAGAAATACATAGGATCCTGGAGTCAGGAGGGTCTACTAAGGGCCATAGAGTCCATCCCTCCTTCTGCCATGCAAGAATCTGCAATGCAGGAATACATAGGATCCTAGAGTCAGAAGGGCCCACCAAGGGCCATATAGTCCAACACTCCTTCAGCCATGCAGGAATACATAGGATCCTTGAGTCAGAAGGGACTACTAAGGGCCATATAGTCCAACTCTCCTCCAGCCATGCTGGGTTACATAGGATTCTAGAGTCAGGAGGGTCTACTAAGGGCCATAGAGTCCATCCCTCCTTCTGCCATGCAAGAACGCATAGGATCCTTGAGTCAGAAGGGACTTCTAAGGGCCATATATTCCAACCCTCCTTCTGCCATGCAGGAATACATAGGATCCTAGAGTCAGAAGGGACTACTAAGGGCCATAGAGTCCAACCCTCCTTCAGCCATGCAGGAATACATAGGATCCTAGAGTCAGAAGGGACTACTAAGGCCCATATAGTCCAACCCTCCTTCAGCCATGCAGGAATACATAGGATCCTTGAGTCAGAAGGGAGTACTAAGGGCCATATAGTCCAACTCTCCTCCAGCCATTCTGGAATACATAGGATTCTAGAGTCAGGAGGGTCTACTAAGGGCCATAGAGTCCATCCCTCCTTCTGCCATGCTGGAATACATATGATCCTAGAGTCAGAAGGGACTACTAAGGGCCATAGGGTCCAACCTTCCTTAAGGGACTACTAAAGGCCATCGAGTTGAACCCTTCTTCTCCTATTGAGGAATACATAGAACACTAGACTCGGAAGGGACTACTAAGGGCCATATAGTCCAACCCTCCTTCTGCCTTGCTGGAATACATATGATCCTAGAGTCAGAAGGCACTACTAAGGGCCATATACTCCAACGCTCCTTTTGCCATGCCGGAATACATGGGATCCTAGAGTCAGAAGGGACTACTAAGGGCCATATACTCCAACCCTCCTTCTGCTATGCAGGAATACATAGGATCCTAGAGTCAGAAGGGACTACCAAGAGCCATATAGTTGAACCCTCTTTCTGACATGCAGGAATACATAGGATCCTAGAGCTAGAAGAGGCTACTAAGGGCTATATAGTCCAAGCCTGCTTCTGCCATGCAGGAATACATAGGATCCTCGAGTCAGAAGGAACTACTAAGGGCCATAGAGTCCATCCCTTCGTCTGCCATGCAAGAATTAATAAGATCCTATAGTCAGAAGGGACTTCTAAGGGCCATATTGTCCAGCCCTCCTTCTGTCATGCAGGAATACATAGGATCCTAAAGTCAGAAGGGACTACTAAGGGCCATAGAATCCAACCCTCCTTCTGCCATGCAGGAATACATAGAATCCTAGAGCCAGAAGGGACTACTAATGGCCATATAATCAAACCCTCCTTCAGCCATGCAGGATTACATAGGATCCTTTAGTCAGAAGGAACTACTAAGGCCACAGAGTCCATCCCTCCTTCTGCCATGCAAGAATGCATAGGATCCTAGAGTCAGAAGGCACTACTAAGGGCCATATAGTCCAACCCTCCTTCTGCCATACAGGAATACATAGAACACTAGTCCCGGGACTACTAAGGGCCATATTGTCCAGCCCTCCTTCTGTCATGCAGGAATACATAGGATCCGAGAGTCAGAAGGGACTACTAAGGGCCATAGAGTCCATCCCTCCTTCTGCTATCCAAGAATACATAGGATCCTAGAGTCAGAAGGGACTACTAAGGGCCATAGAGTCCAACCCTCCTTCTTCCATGCAGGAATACATAGGATCCTAGAGTCAGAAGGGACTACTAAGGGCCATATAGTCCAACCCTCCTTCTGCCATGCAGGAATACATGGGATCCTAGAGTCAGAAAGGACTACTAAGGGCCATATAGTCCAACCCTCCTTCAGCCATGCAGGAATACATAGGATCCTGGAGTCAGGAGGGTCTACTAAAGGCCATAGAGTCCATCCCTCCTTCTGCCATGCAAGAATGCATAGGATCCTAGAGTCAGAAGGAACTACTAAGGGCCATATACTCCAACGCTCCTTCTGCCATGCTGGAATACATAGGATCCTAGAGTCAGAAGGGACTACTAAGGGCCATATTGTCCAGCCCTCCTTCAGCCATGCAGGAATACATAGCATCCTAGAGTCAGAAGGGACTACTAAGGACCATATAGTCCAACCCTCCTTCTGCCATGCAGGAATACATAGGATCCTAGAGTCAGAAGGGCCCACCAAGGGCCATATAGTGCAACACTCCTTCAGCCATGCAGGAATACATAGGATCCTTGAGTCAGAAGGGACTACTAAGGGCCATATAGTCCAACTCTCCTCCAGCCATGCTGGGATACATAGGATTCTAGAGTCAGGAGGGTCTACTAAAGGCCATAGAGTCCATCCCTCCTTATGCCATGCAAGAACGCATAGGATCATTGAGTCAGAAGGGCTTCTAAGGGCCATATATTCCAACCCTTCTTCTGCCATGCAGGAATACATAGGATCCTAGAGTCAGAAGGGACTACTAAGGCCCATATAGTCCAACCCTCCTTCAGCCATGCAGGAATACATAGGATCCTTGAGTCAGAAGGGAGTACTAAAGGCCATATAGTCCAACTCTCCTCCAGCCATGCTGGAATACATAGGATTCTAGAGTCAGGAGGGTCTACTAAGGGCCATAGAGTCCATCCCTCCTTCTGCCATGCTGGAATACATATGATCCTAGAGTCAGAAGGGACTACTAAGGGCCATAGAGTCCAACCTTCCTTAGGGGACTACTAAAGGCCATCGAGTCCAACCCTTCTTCTCCCATTGAGGAATACATAGAACACTAGACTCGGAAGGGACTACTAAGGGCCATATAGTCCAACCCTCCTTCTGCCATGCTGGAATACATATGATCCTAGAGTCAGAAGGCACTACTAAGGGCCATATACTCCAACGCTCCTTCTGCCATGCCGGAATACATGGGATCCTAGAGTCAGAAGGGATTACTAAGGGCCATATTGTCCAGCCCTCCTTCTGCCATGCAGGAATACATAGGATCCTAGAGTCAGAAGGGACTACTAAGGGCCATAGAGTCCAACCCTCCTTCAGCCATGCAGGAATACATAGGATCCTAGAGTCAGAAGGGACTACTAAGGGCCATATAGTCCAACCCTCCTTCTGCCATGCAGGAATACATAGGATCCTAGAGTCAGAAGGGACTACTAAGGGCCATATAGTTCAACCCTCCTTCTGACATGCAGGCATACATAGTATCCTAGAGTCGGAAAGGACTACTAAGGGCCATATAGTTCAACCCTCTTTCTGACATGCAGGAATACATTGGATCCTAGAGCTAGAAGAGGCTACTAAGGGCTATATAGTCCAACCCTCCTTCTTCCATGCAGGAATACATAGGATCCTCGAGTCAGAAGGAACTACTAAGGGCCATACAGTCGATCCCTTCGTCTGCCATGCAAGAATTAATAAGATCCTAGAGTCAGAAGGGACTTCTAAGGGCCATATAGTCCAACCCTCCTTCTGCCATCCAGTAATACATAGGATCCTAGAGTCAGAAGGGACTAGTAAGGGCCATATAGTCCAACCCTCCTTCTGACATGCAGGAATACATAGAATCCTAGAGCCAGAAGGGACTACTAAGGGCCATATAATCCAACCCTCCTTCAGCCATGCAGGATTATATAGGATCCTTTGGTCAGAAAGAACTACTAAGGCCACAGAGTCCATCCCTCCTTCTGCCATGCAAGAATGCATAGGATCCTAGAGTCAGAAGGCACTACTAAGGGCCATATAGTCCAATCCTCCTTCTGCCATGCAGGAATACATAGAACACTAGACTCGGGACTACTAAGGTCCATATATTCCAACCCTCCTTCTGCCATGCAGGAATACATAGGATCCTAGAGTCAGAAGGGACTACTAAGGGCCATAGAGTCCATCCCTCCTTCTGCTATCCAAGAATGCATAGGATCCTAGAGTCAGAAGGGACTACTAAGGGCCATAGAGTCCAACCCTCCTTCTTCCATGCAGGAATACATAGGATCCTAGAGTCAGAAGGGACTACTAAGGGCCATATAGTCCAACCCTCCTTCTGCCATGCAGTAATACATGGGATCCTAGAGTCAGAAAGGACTACTAAGGGCCATATAATCCAACCCTCCTTCAGCCATGCAAAAATACATAGGATCCTGGAGTCAGGAGGGTCTACTAAGGGCCATAGAGTCAATCCCTCCTTCTGCCATGCAAGAATGCATAGGATCCTAGAGTCAGAAGGCACTACTAAGGGCCATATTGTCCAGCCCTCCTTCTGTCATGCAGGAATACATAGGATCCTAGAGTCAGAAGGGAGTACTAAGGGCCATATAGTCCAACCCTCGTTCTGCCATGGATGAATACATAGGATCCTAGAGTCAGAAGGGCCCACCAAGGGCCATATAGTCCAACACTCCTTCAGCCATGCAGGAATACATAGGATCCTTGAGTCAGAAGGGACTACTAAGGGCCATATAGTCCAACTATCCTCCAGCCATGCTGGGATACATAGGATTCTAGAGTCAGGAGGGTCTACTAAGGGCCATAGAGTCCATCCCTCCTTCTGCCATGCAAGAACGCATAGGATCATTGAGTCAGAAGGGCTTCTAAGGGCCATATATTCCAACCCTTCTTATGCCATGCAGGAATACATAGGATCCTAGAGTCAGAAGGGACTACTAAGGCCCATATAGTCCAACCCTCCTTCAGCCATGCAGGAATACATAGGATCCTTGAGTCAGAAGGGAGTACTAAAGGCCATATAGTCCAACTCTCCTCCAGCCATGCTGGAATACATAGGATTCTAGAGTCAGGAGGGTCTACTAAGGGCCATAGAGTCCATCCCTCCTTCTGCCATGCTGGAATACATATGATCCTAGAGTCAGAAGGGACTACTAAGGGCCATAGAGTCCAACTCTCCTCCAGCCATGCTGGGATACATAGGATTCTAGAGTCAGGAGGGTCTACTAAGGGCCATAGAGTCCATCCCTCCTTCTGCCATGCAAGAACGGATAGGATCCTTGAGTCAGAAGGGACTTCTAAGGGCCATCGAGTCCAACCCTTCTTCTCCCATTGAGGAATACATAGAACACTAGACTCGGAAGGGACTACTAAGGGCCATATAGTCCAACCCTCCTTCTGCCATGCTGGAATACATATGATCCTAGAGTCAGAAGGCACTACTAAGGGCCATATACTCCAACGCTCCTTCTGCCATGCCGGAATACATGGGATCCTAGAGTCAGAAGGGATTACTAAGGGCCATATTGTCCAGCCCTCCTTTTGCCATGCAGGAATACATAGGATCCTAGAGTCAGAAGGGACTACTAAGGGCCATAGAGTCCAACCCTCCTTCAGCCATGCAGGAATACATAGGATCCTAGAGTCAGAAGGGACTACTAAGGGCCATATAGTTCAACCCTCCTTCTGACATGCAGGCATACATAGTATCCGAGAGTCGGAAAGGACTACTAAGGGCCATATAGTTCAACCCTCTTTCTGAAATGCAGGAATACATAGGATCCTAGAGCTAGAAGAGGCTACTAAGGGCTATATAGTCCAACCCTCCTTCTTCCATGCAGGAATACATAGGATCCTCGAGTCAGAAGGAACTACTAAGGGCCATAGAGTCGATCCCTTCGTCTGCCATGCAAGAATTAATAAGATCCTAGAGTCAGAAGGGACTTCTAAGGGCCATATAGTCCAACCCTCCTTCTGCCATCCAGTAATACATAGGATCCTAGAGTCAGAAGGGACTAGTAAGGGCCATATAGTCCAACCCTCCTTCTGACATGCAGGAATACATAGAATCCTAGAGCCAGAAGGGACTACTAAGGGCCATATAATCCAACCCTCCTTCAGCCATGCAGGATTATATAGGATCCTTTGGTCAGAAAGAACTACTAAGGCCACAGAGTCCATCCCTCCTTCTGCCATGCAAGAATGCATAGGATCCTAGAGTCAGAAGGCACTACTAAGGGCCATATAGTCCAATCCTCCTTCTGCCATGCAGGAATACATAGAACACTAGACTCGGGACTACTAAGGGCCATATATTACAACCCTCCTTCTGTCATGCAGGAATACATAGGATCCTAGAGTCAGAAGGGACTACTAAGGGCCATAGAGTCCATCCCTCCTTCTGCTATCCAAGAATGCATAGGATCCTAGAGTCAGAAGGGACTACTAAGGGCCATAGAGTCCAACCCTCCTTCTTCCATGGAGGAATACATAGGATCCTAGATTCAGAAGGGCCCACCAAGGGCCATATAGTCCAACACTCCTTCAGCCATGCAGGAATAGATAGGATCCTTGAGTCAGGAGGGACTACTAAGGGCCATATAGTCCAACTATCCTCCAGCCATGCTGGGATACATAGGATTCTAGAGTCAGGAGGGTCTACTAAGGGCCATAGAGTCCATCCCTCCTTCTGCCATGCAAGAACGCATAGGATCCTTGAGTCAGAAGGGACTTCTAAGGGCCATATATTCCAACCCTCCTTCTGCCATGCAGGAATACATAGGATCCTAGAGTCAGAAGGGACTACTAAGGCCCATATAGTCCAACCCTCCTTCAGCCATGCAGGAATACATAGGATCCTTGAGTCAGAAGTGAGTACGAAGGGCCATATAGTCCAACTCTCCTCCAGCCATGCTGGAATACATAGGATTCTAGAGTCAGGAGGGTCTACTAAGGGCCATAGAGTCCATCCCTCCTTCTGCCATGCTGGAATACATATGATCCTAGAGTCAGAAGGGTCTACTAAGGGCCATAGAGTCCAACCTTCCTTAAGGGACTACTAAAGGCCATCGAGTCCAACCCTTCTTCTCCCATTGAGGAATACATAGAACACTAGACTCGGAAGGGACTACTAAGGGCCATATAGTCCAACCTTCCTTCTGCCATGCTGGAATACATATGATCCTAGAGTCAGAAGGCACTACTAAGGGCCATATACTCCAACGCTCCTTCTGCCATGCCGGAATACATGGGATCCTAGAGTCAGAAGGGATTACTAAGGGCCATATTGTCCAGCCCTCCTTCTGCCATGCAGGAATACATAGGATCCTAGAGTCAGAAGGGACTAAGAAGGGCCATATAGTCCAACCCTCCTTCTGCCATGCAGGAATACATAGGATCCTAGAGTCAGAAGGGACTACCAAGGGCCATATAGTTCAACCCTCCTTCTGACATGCAGGCATACATAGTATCCTAGAATCGGAAAGGACTACTAAGGGCCATATAGTTCAACCCTCTTTCTGACATGCAGGAATACATAGGATCCTAGAGCTAGAAGAGGCTACTAAGGGCTATATAGTCCAAGCCTGCTTCTGCCATGCAGGAATACATAGGATCCTCAAGTCAGAAGGAACTACTAAGGGCCATAGAGTCCATCCCTTCGTCTGCCATGCAAGAATTAATAAGATCCTAGAGTCAGAAGGGACTTCTAAGGGCCATATAGTCCAACCCTCCTTCTGCCATCCAGTAATACATAGGATCCTAGAGTCAGAAGGGACTACTAAAGGTCATAGAGTCCAACCCTCCTTCTGCCATGCAGGAATACATAGAATCCTAGAGCCAGAAGGGACTACTAAGGGCCATATAATCCAACCCTCCTTCAGCCATGCAGGATTACATAGGATCCTTTGGTCAGAAGGAACTACTAAGGCCACAGAGTCCATCCCTCCTTCTGCCATGCAAGAATGCATAGGATCCTAGAGTCAGAAGGCACTACTAAGGGCCATATAGTCCAACCCTCCTTCTGCCATGCAGGAATACATAGAACACTAGACTCGGGACTAGTAAGGGCCATATTGTCCAGCCCTCCTTCTGTCATGCAGGAATACATAGGATCCTAGAGTCAGAAGGGACTACTAAGGGCCATAGAGTCCATCCCTCCTTCTGCTATCCAAGAATACATAGGATCCTAGAGTCAGAAGGGACTACTAAGGGCCATAGAGTCCAACCCTCCTTCTTCCATGCAAGAATGCATAGGATCCTAGAGTCAGAAGGCACTACTAATGGCCATATACTCCAACGCTCCTTCTGCCATGCCGGAATACATAGGATCCTAGAGTCAGAAGGGACTACTAAGGGCCATATTGTCCAGCCCTCCTTCTGTCATGCAGGAATACATAGGATCCTAGAGTCAGAAGGGACTACTAAGGGCCATAGAGTCCAACCTTCCTTCAGCCATGCAGGAATACATAGGATCCTAGAGTCAGAAGGGACTCCTAAGGGCCATATAGTCCAACCCTCCTTCTGCCATGCAGGAATACATAGGATCCTAGAGTCAGAAGGGCCCACCAAGGGCCATATAGTCCAACGCTCCTTCAGCCATGCAGGAATACATAGGATCCTTGAGTCAGAAGGGACTACTAAGGGCCATAGAGTCCATCCCTCCTTCTGCCATGCAAGAACGGATAGGATCCTTGAGTCAGAAGGGACTTCTAAGGGCCATATATTCCAACCCTCCTTCTGCCATGCAGGAATACATAGGATCCTAGAGTCAGAAGGGACTACTAAGGCACATATAGTCCAACCCTCCTTCAGCCATGCAGGAATACATAGGATCCTTGAGTCAGAAGGGAGTACTAAGGGCCATATAGTCCAACTCTCCTCCAGCCATGCTGGAATACATAGGATTCTAGAGTCAGGAGGGTCTACTAAGGGCCATAGAGTCCATCCCTCCTTCTGCCATGCTGGAATACATATGATCCTAGAGTCAGAAGGGAGTACTAAGGGCCATAGAGTCCAACCTTCCTTAAGGGACTACTAAAGGCCATCGAGTCCAACCCTTCTTCTCCCATTGAGGAATACATAGAACACTGGACTCGGAAGGGACTACTAAGGGCTATATAGTCCAACCCTCCTTCTGCCATGCTGGAATACACATGATCCTAGAGTCAGAAGGCACTACTAAGGGCCTCATACTCCAACGCTCCTTCTGCCATGCCGGAATACATGGGATCCTAGAGTCAGAAGGGATTACTAAGGGCCATATTGTCCAGCCCTCCTTCTGCCATGCAGGAATACATAGGATCCTAGAGTCAGAAGGGACTACTAAGGGCCATATAGTCCAACCCTCCTTCTGCCATGCAGGAATACATAGGATCCTAGAGTCAGAAGGGACTACCAAGGGCCATATAGTTCAACCCTCCTTCTGACATGCAGTCATACATAGTATCCTAGAGTCGGAAAGGACTACTAAGGGCCATATAGTTCAACCCTGTTTCTGACATGCAGGAATACATAGAACACTAGACTCGGGACTACTAAGGGCCATATATTCCAACCCTCCTTCTGCCATGCAGGAATACATAGAATCCTAGAGCCAGAAGGGACTACTAAGGGCCATATAATCCAACCCTCCTTCAGCCATGCAGGATTACATAGGATCCTTTGGTCAGAAGGAACTACTAAGGCCACAGAGTCCATCCCTCCTTCTGCCATGCAAGAATGCATAGGATCCTAGAGTCAGAAGGCACTACTAAGGGCCATATAGTCCAACCCTCCTTCTGCCATGCAGGAATACATAGAACACTAGACTCGGGACTACTAAGGGCCATATTGTCCAGCCCTCCTTCTGTCATGCAGGAATACATGGGATCCTAGAGTCAGAAAGGACTACTAAGGGCCATATAGTCCAACCCTCCTTCAGCCATGCAGGAATACATAGGATCCTGGAGTCAGGAGGGTCTACTAAGGGCCATAGAGTCCATCCCTCCTTCTGCCATGCAAGAATGCATAGGATCCTAGAGTCAGAAGGCACTGCTAAGGGCCATATTGTCCAGCCTTCCTTCTGTCATGCAGGAATACATAGGATCCTAGAGTCAGAAGGGACTACTAAGGGCCATAGAGTCCAACCTTCCTTCAGCCATGCAGGAATACATAGGATCCTAGAGTCAGAAGGGACTCCTAAGGGCCATATAGTCCAACCCTCCTTCTGCCATGCAGGAATACATAGGATCCTAGAGTCAGAAGGGCCCACCAAGGGCCATATAGTCCAACGCTCCTTCAGCCATGCAGGAATACATAGGATCCTTGAGTCAGAAGGGACTACTAAGGGCCATATAGTCCAACTCTCCTCCAGCCATGCTGGGATACATAGGATTCTAGAGTCAGGAGGGTCTACTAAGGGCCATAGAGTCCATCCCTCCTTCTGCCATGCTGGAATACATATGATCCTAGAGTCAGAAGGGAGTACTAAGGGCCATAGAGTCCAACCTTCCTTAAGGGACTACTAAAGGCCATCGAGTCCAACCCTTCTTCTCCCATTGAGGAATACATAGAACACTGGACTCGGAAGGGACTACTAAGGGCTATATAGTCCAACCCTCCTTCTGCCATGCTGGAATACACATGATCCTAGAGTCAGAAGGCACTACTAAGGGCCTCATACTCCAACGCTCCTTCTGCCATGCCGGAATACATGGGATCCTAGAGTCAGAAGGGATTACTAAGGGCCATATTGTCCAGCCCTCCTTCTGCCATGCAGGAATACATAGGATCCTAGAGTCAGAAGGGACTACTAAGGGCCATATAGTCCAACCCTCCTTCTGCCATGCAGGAATACATAGGATCCTAGAGTCAGAAGGGACTACCAAGGGCCATATAGTTCAACCCTCCTTCTGACATGCAGTCATACATAGTATCCTAGAGTCGGAAAGGACTACTAAGGGCCATATAGTTCAACCCTCTTTCTGACATGCAGGAATACATAGAACACTAGACTCGGGACTACTAAGGGCCATATATTCCAACCCTCCTTCTGCCATGCAGGAATACATAGAATCCTAGAGCCAGAAGGGACTACTAAGGGCCATATAATCCAACCCTCCTTCAGCCATGCATGATTACATAGGATCCTTTGGTCAGAAGGAACTACTAAGGCCACAGAGTCCATCCCTCCTTCTGCCATGCAAGAATGCATAGGATCCTAGAGTCAGAAGGCACTACTAAGGGCCATATAGTCCAACCCTCCTTCTGCCATGCAGGAATACATAGAACACTAGACTCGGGACTACTAAGGGCCATATTGTCCAGCCCTCCTTCTGTCATGCAGGAATACATGGGATCCTAGAGTCAGAAAGGACTACTAAGGGCCATATAGTCCAACCCTCCTTCAGCCATGCAGGAATACATAGGATCCTGGAGTCAGGAGGGTCTACTAAGGGCCATAGAGTCCAACTATCCTCCAGCCATACTGGGATACATAGGATTCTAGAGTCAGGAGGGTCTACTAAGGGCCATAGAGTCCATCCCTCCTTCTGCCATGCAAGAACGCATAGGATCCTTGAGTCAGAAGGGACTTCTAAGGGCCATATATTCCAACCCTCCTTCTGCCATGCAGGAATACATAGGATCCTAGAGTCAGAAGGGACTACTAAGGCCCATATAGTCCAACCCTCCTTCAGCCATGCAGGAATACATAGGATCCTTGAGTCAGAAGTGAGTACGAAGGGCCATATAGTCCAACTCTCCTCCAGCCATGCTGGAATACATAGGATTCTAGAGTCAGGAGGGTCTACTAAGGGCCATAGAGTCCATCCCTCCTTCTGCCATGCTGGAATACATATGATCCTAGAGTCAGAAGGGTCTACTAAGGGCCATAGAGTCCAACCTTCCTTAAGGGACTACTAAAGGCCATCGAGTCCAACCCTTCTTCTCCCATTGAGGAATACATAGAACACTAGACTCGGAAGGGACTACTAAGGGCCATATAGTCCAACCTTCCTTCTGCCATGCTGGAATACATATGATCCTAGAGTCAGAAGGCACTACTAAGGGCCATATACTCCAACGCTCCTTCTGCCATGCCGGAATACATGGGATCCTAGAGTCAGAAGGGATTACTAAGGGCCATATTGTCCAGCCCTCCTTCTGCCATGCAGGAATACATAGGATCCTAGAGTCAGAAGGGACTAAGAAGGGCCATATAGTCCAACCCTCCTTCTGCCATGCAGGAATACATAGGATCCTAGAGTCAGAAGGGACTACCAAGGGCCATATAGTTCAACCCTCCTTCTGACCTGCAGGCATACATAGTATCCTAGAGTCGGAAAGGACTACTAAGGGCCATATAGTTCAACCCTCTTTCTGACATGCAGGAATACATAGGATCCTAGAGCTAGAAGAGGCTACTAAGGGCTATATAGTCCAAGCCTGCTTCTGCCATGCAGGAATACATAGGATCCTCAAGTCAGAAGGAACTACTAAGGGCCATAGAGTCCATCCCTTCGTCTGCCATGCAAGAATTAATAAGATCCTAGAGTCAGAAGGGACTTCTAAGGGCCATATAGTCCAACCCTCCTTCTGCCATCCAGTAATACATAGGATCCTAGAGTCAGAAGGGACTACTAAAGGTCATAGAGTCCAACCCTCCTTCTGCCATGCAGGAATACATAGAATCCTAGAGCCAGAAGGGACTACTAAGGGCCATATAATTCAACCCTCCTTCAGCCATGCAGGATTACATAGAACACTAGACTCGGGACTACTAAGGGCCATATATTCCAACCCTCCTTCTGCCATGCAGGAATACATAGAATCCTAGAGCCAGAAGGGCCTACTAAGGGCCATATAATCCAACCCTCCTTCAGCCATGCAGGATTACATAGGATCCTTTGGTCAGAAGGAACTACTAAGGCCACAGAGTCCATCCCTCCTTCTGCCATGCAAGAATGCATAGGATCCTAGAGTCAGAAGGCACTACTAAGGGCCATATAGTCCAACCCTCCTTCTGCCATGCAGGAATACATAGAACACTAGACTCGGGACTAGTAAGGGCCATATTGTCCAGCCCTCCTTCTGTCATGCAGGAATACATAGGATCCTAGAGTCAGAAGGGACTACTAAGGGCCATAGAGTCCATCCCTCCTTCTGCTATCCAAGAATACATAGGATCCTAGAGTCAGAAGGGACTACTAAGGGCCATAGAGTCCAACCCTCCTTCTTCCATGCAAGAATGCATAGGATCCTAGAGTCAGAAGGCACTACTAATGGCCATATACTCCAACGCTCCTTCTGCCATGCCGGAATACATAGGATCCTAGAGTCAGAAGGGACTACTAAGGGCCATATTGTCCAGCCCTCCTTCTGTCATGCAGGAATACATAGGATCCTAGAGTCAGAAGGGACTACTAAGGGCCATAGAGTCCAACCTTCCTTCAGCCATGCAGGAATACATAGGATCCTAGAGTCAGAAGGGACTCCTAAGGGCCATATAGTCCAACCCTCCTTCTGCCATGCAGGAATACATAGGATCCTAGAGTCAGAAGGGCCCACCAAGGGCCATATAGTCCAACGCTCCTTCAGCCATGCAGGAATACATAGGATCCTTGAGTCAGAAGGGACTACTAAGGGCCATAGAGTCCATCCCTCCTTCTGCCATGCAAGAACGGATAGGATCCTTGAGTCAGAAGGGACTTCTAAGGGCCATATATTCCAACCCTCCTTCTGCCATGCAGGAATACATAGGATCCTAGAGTCAGAAGGGACTACTAAGGCACATATAGTCCAACCCTCCTTCAGCCATGCAGGAATACATAGGATCCTTGAGTCAGAAGGGAGTACTAAGGGCCATATAGTCCAACTCTCCTCCAGCCATGCTGGAATACATAGGATTCTAGAGTCAGGAGGGTCTACTAAGGGCCATAGAGTCCATCCCTCCTTCTGCCATGCTGGAATACATATGATCCTAGAGTCAGAAGGGAGTACTAAGGGCCATAGAGTCCAACCTTCCTTAAGGGACTACTAAAGGCCATCGAGTCCAACCCTTCTTCTCCCATTGAGGAATACATAGAACACTGGACTCGGAAGGGACTACTAAGGGCTATATAGTCCAACCCTCCTTCTGCCATGCTGGAATACACATGATCCTAGAGTCAGAAGGCACTACTAAGGGCCTCATACTCCAACGCTCCTTCTGCCATGCCGGAATACATGGGATCCTAGAGTCAGAAGGGATTACTAAGGGCCATATTGTCCAGCCCTCCTTCTGCCATGCAGGAATACATAGGATCCTAGAGTCAGAAGGGACTACTAAGGGCCATATAGTCCAACCCTCCTTCTGCCATGCAGGAATACATAGGATCCTAGAGTCAGAAGGGACTACCAAGGGCCATATAGTTCAACCCTCCTTCTGACATGCAGTCATACATAGTATCCTAGAGTCGGAAAGGACTACTAAGGGCCATATAGTTCAACCCTGTTTCTGACATGCAGGAATACATAGAACACTAGACTCGGGACTACTAAGGGCCATATATTCCAACCCTCCTTCTGCCATGCAGGAATACATAGAATCCTAGAGCCAGAAGGGACTACTAAGGGCCATATAATCCAACCCTCCTTCAGCCATGCAGGATTACATAGGATCCTTTGGTCAGAAGGAACTACTAAGGCCACAGAGTCCATCCCTCCTTCTGCCATGCAAGAATGCATAGGATCCTAGAGTCAGAAGGCACTACTAAGGGCCATATAGTCCAACCCTCCTTCTGCCATGCAGGAATACATAGAACACTAGACTCGGGACTACTAAGGGCCATATTGTCCAGCCCTCCTTCTGTCATGCAGGAATACATGGGATCCTAGAGTCAGAAAGGACTACTAAGGGCCATATAGTCCAACCCTCCTTCAGCCATGCAGGAATACATAGGATCCTGGAGTCAGGAGGGTCTACTAAGGGCCATAGAGTCCATCCCTCCTTCTGCCATGCAAGAATGCATAGGATCCTAGAGTCAGAAGGCACTGCTAAGGGCCATATTGTCCAGCCCTCCTTCTGTCATGCAGGAATACATAGGATCCTAGAGTCAGAAGGGACTACTAAGGGCCATAGAGTCCAACCTTCCTTCAGCCATGCAGGAATACATAGGATCCTAGAGTCAGAAGGGACTCCTAAGGGCCATATAGTCCAACCCTCCTTCTGCCATGCAGGAATACATAGGATCCTAGAGTCAGAAGGGCCCACCAAGGGCCATATAGTCCAACGCTCCTTCAGCCATGCAGGAATACATAGGATCCTTGAGTCAGAAGGGACTACTAAGGGCCATATAGTCCAACTCTCCTCCAGCCATGCTGGGATACATAGGATTCTAGAGTCAGGAGGGTCTACTAAGGGCCATAGAGTCCATCCCTCCTTCTGCCATGCAAGAACGGATAGGATCCTTGAGTCAGAAGGGACTTCTAAGGGCCATATATTCCAACCCTCCTTCTGCCATGCAGGAATACATAGGATCCTAGAGTCAGAAGGGACTACTAAGGCACATATAGTCCAACCCTCCTTCAGCCATGCAGGAATACATAGGATCCTTGAGTCAGAAGGGAGTACTAAGGGCCATATAGTCCAACTCTCCTCCAGCCATGCTGGAATACATAGGATTCTAGAGTCAGGAGGGTCTACTAAGGGCCATAGAGTCCATCCCTCCTTCTGCCATGCTGGAATACATATGATCCTAGAGTCAGAAGGGAGTACTAAGGGCCATAGAGTCCAACCTTCCTTAAGGGACTACTAAAGGCCATCGAGTCCAACCCTTCTTCTCCCATTGAGGAATACATAGAACACTGGACTCGGAAGGGACTACTAAGGGCTATATAGTCCATCCCTCCTTCTGCCATGCAAGAATGCATAGGATCCTAGAGTCAGAAGGCACTGCTAAGGGCCATATTGTCCAGCCCTCCTTCTGTCATGCAGGAATACATAGGATCCTAGAGTCAGAAGGGACTACTAAGGGCCATGTATTCCAACCCTCCTTCTGCCATGCAGGAATACATAGGATCCTTGAGTCAGAAGGGACTACTAAGGGCCATAGAGTCCATCCCTTCTTCTGCTATCCAAGAATGCATAGGATCCTAGAGTCAGAAGGGACTACTAAGGGCCATAGAGTCCAACCTTCCTTCTTCCATGCAGGAATACATAGGATCCTAGAGTCAGAAGGGACTACTAAGGGCCATATAGTCCAACCCTCCTTCTGCCATGCAGGAATACATGGGATCCTAGAGTCAGAAGGCACTACTAAGGGCCATATAGTCCAACCCTCCTTCAGCCATGCAGGAATACATAGGATCCTGGAGTCAGGAGGGTCTACTAAGGGCCATAGAGTCCATCCCTCCTTCTGCCATGCAAGAATGCATAGGATCCTAGAGTCAGAAGGCACTTCTAAGGGCCATATATTCCAACCCTCCTTCTGCCATGCAGGAATACATAGGATCCTAGAGTCAGAAGGGACTACTAAGGCCCATATAGTCCATCCCTCCTTCTGCCATGCAAGAATGCATAGGATCCTAGAGTCAGAAGGCACTTCTAAGGGCCATATATTCCAACCCTCCTTCTGCCATGCAGGAATACATAGGATCCTAGAGTCAGAAGGGACTACTAAGGCCCATATAGTCCAACCCTCCTTCAGCCATGCAGGAATACATAGGATCCTTGAGTCAGAAGGGAGTACTAAGGGCCATATAGTCCAACTCTCCTCCAGCCATGCTGGAATACATAGGATTCTAGAGTCAAAAGGGACTACTAAGGGCCATAGAGTCCAACCTTCCTTAAGGGACTACTAAAGGCCATCGAGTCCAACCCTTCTTCTGCCATTGAGGAATACATAGAACACTGGACTCGGAAGGGACTACTAAGGGCCATATAGTCCAACCCTCCTTCTTCCATGCTGGAATACATATGATCCTAGAGTCAGAAGGCACTACTAAGGGTCATATACTCCAACGCTCCTTCTGCCATGCCGGAATACATGGAATCCTAGAGTCAGAAGGGACTACTAAGGGCCATATTGTCCAGCCCTCCTTCAGCCATGCAGGAATACATAGGATCCTTGAGTCAGAAGGGACTTCTAAGGGCCATATATTCCAACCCTCCTTCAGCCATGCAGGAATACATAGGATCCTTGAGTCAGAAGGGACTTCTAAGGGCCATATATTCCAACTCTCCTTCTACCATACAGGAATGCATAGAACACTAGACTAGGAAGGGACTACTAAGGGCCATATATTCCAACCATCCTTCTGCCATGCCTTATACATAGGATCCTAGAGTCAGGAGGGTCTACTAAGGGCCATAGAGTCCATCCCTCCTTCTGCCATGCAAGAATGCATAGGATCCTAGAGTCAGAAGGGACTACTAAGGGCCATATATTCCAACCCTCCTTCTGCCATGAAGGAATACATAGGATCCTAGAGTCAGAAGGGACTACTAAGGCCCATATAGTCCATCCCTCCTTCTGCCATGCAAGAATGCATAGGATCCTAGAGTCAGAAGGCACTACTAAGGGCCTCATACTCCAACGCTCCTTCTGCCATGCCGGAATACATGGGATCCTAGAGTCAGAAGGGATTACTAAGGGCCATATTGTCCAGCCCTCCTTCTGCCATGCAGGAATACATAGGATCCTAGAGTCAGAAGGGACTACTAAGGGCCATATAGTCCAACCCTCCTTCTGCCATGCAGGAATACATAGGATCCTAGAGTCAGAAGGGACTACCAAGGGCCATATAGTTCAACCCTCCTTCTGACATGCAGTCATACATAGTATCCTAGAGTCGGAAAGGACTACTAAGGGCCATATAGTTCAACCCTCTTTCTGACATGCAGGAATACATAGAACACTAGACTCGGGACTACTAAGGGCCATATATTCCAACGCTCCTTCTGCCATGCAGGAATACATAGAATCCTAGAGCCAGAAGGGACTACTAAGGGCCATATAATCCAACCCTCCTTCAGCCATGCAGGATTACATAGGATCCTTTGGTCAGAAGGAACTACTAAGGCCACAGAGTCCATCCCTCCTTCTGCCATGCAAGAATGCATAGGATCCTAGAGTCAGAAGGCACTACTAAGGGCCATATAGTCCAACCCTCCTTCTGCCATGCAGGAATACATAGAACACTAGACTCGGGACTACTAAGGGCCATATTGTCCAGCCCTCCTTCTGTCATGCAGGAATACATGGGATCCTAGAGTCAGAAAGGACTACTAAGGGCCATATAGTCCAACCCTCCTTCAGCCATGCAGGAATACATAGGATCCTGGAGTCAGGAGGGTCTACTAAGGGCCATAGAGTCCATCCCTCCTTCTGCCATGCAAGAATGCATAGGATCCTAGAGTCAGAAGGCACTGCTAAGGGCCATATACTCCAACGCTCCTTCTGCCATGCTGGAATACATAGGATCCTAGAGTCAGAAGGGACTACTAAGGGCCATATATTCCAACCCTCCTTCTGCCATGCAGGAATACATAGGATCCTTGAGTCAGAAGGGACTACTAAGGGCCATAGAGTCCATCCCTTCTTCTGCTATCCAAGAATGCATAGGATCCTAGAGTCAGAAGGGACTACTAAGGGCCATAGAGTCCAACCTTCCTTCTTCCATGCAGGAATACATAGGATCCTAGAGTCAGAAGGGACTACTAAGGGCCATATAGTCCAACCCTCCTTCTGCCATGCAGGAATACATGGGATCCTAGAGTCAGAAGGCACTACTAAGGGCCATATAGTCCAACCCTCCTTCAGCCATGCAGGAATACATAGGATCCTGGAGTCAGGAAGGTCTACTAAGGGCCATAGAGTCCATCCCTCCTTCTGCCATGCAAGAATGCATAGGATCCTAGAGTCAGAAGGCACTTCTAAGGGCCATATATTCCAACCCTCCTTCTGCCATGCAGGAATACATAGGATCCTAGAGTCAGAAGGGACTACTAAGGCCCATATAGTCCATCCCTCCTTCTGCCATGCAAGAATGCATAGGATCCTAGAGTCAGACGGCACTTCTAAGGGCCATATATTCCAACCCTCCTTCTGCCATGCAGGAATACATAGGATCCTAGAGTCAGAAGGGACTACTAAGGCCCATATAGTCCAACCCTCCTTCAGCCATGCAGGAATACATAGGATCCTTGAGTCAGAAGGGAGTACTAAGGGCCATATAGTCCAACTCTCCTCCAGCCATGCTGGAATACATAGGATTCTAGAGTCAGAAGGGACTACTAAGGGCCATAGAGTCCAACCTTCCTTAAGGGACTACTAAAGGCCATCGAGTCCAACCCTTCTTCTGCCATTGAGGAATACATAGAACACTGGACTCGGAAGGGACTACTAAGGGCCATATAGTCCAACCCTCCTTCTGCCATGCTGGAATACATATGATCCTAGAGTCAGAAGGCACTACTAAGGGCCATATACTCCAACGCTCCTTCTGCCATGCCGGAATACATGGAATCCTAGAGTCAGAAGGGACTACTAAGGGCCATATTGTCCAGCCCTCCTTCAGCCATGCAGGAATACATAGGATCCTAGAGTCAGAAGGGACTACCAAGGGCCATATAGTCCAACACTCCTTCAGCCATGCAGGAATACATAGGATCCTTGAGTCAGAAGGGACTTCTAAGGGCCATATATTCCAACCCTCCTTCAGCCATGCAGGAATACATAGGATCCTTGAGTCAGAAGGGACTTCTAAGGGCCATATATTCCAACTCTCCTTCTACCATACAGGAATGCATAGAACACTAGACTAGGAAGGGACTACTAAGGGCCATATATTCCAACCATCCTTCTGCCATGCCTTATACATAGGATCCTAGAGTCAGGAGGGTCTACTAAGGGCCATAGAGTCCATCCCTCCTTCTGCCATGCAAGAATGCATAGGATCCTAGAGTCAGAAGGGACTACTAAGGGCCATATATTCCAACCCTCCTTCTGCCATGAAGGAATACATAGGATCCTAGAGTCAGAAGGGACTACTAAGGCCCATATAGTCCATCCCTCCTTCTGCCATGCAAGAATGCATAGGATCCTAGAGTCAGAAGGCACTACTAAGGGCCTCATACTCCAACGCTCCTTCTGCCATGCCGGAATACATGGGATCCTAGAGTCAGAAGGGATTACTAAGGGCCATATTGTCTAGCCCTCCTTCTGCCATGCAGGAATACATAGGATCCTAGAGTCAGAAGGGACTACTAAGGGCCATATAGTCCAACCCTCCTTCTGCCATGCAGGAATACATAGGATCCTAGAGTCAGAAGGGACTACCAAGGGCCATATAGTTCAACCCTCCTTCTGACATGCAGTCATACATAGTATCCTAGAGTCGGAAAGGACTACTAAGGGCCATATAGTTCAACCCTCTTTCTGACATGCAGGAATACATAGAACACTAGACTCGGGACTACTAAGGGCCATATATTCCAACCCTCCTTCTGCCATGCAGGAATACATAGAATCCTAGAGCCAGAAGGGACTACTAAGGGCCATATAATCCAACCCTCCTTCAGCCATGCAGGATTACATAGGATCCTTTGGTCAGAAGGAACTACTAAGGCCACAGAGTCCATCCCTCCTTCTGCCATGCAAGAATGCATAGGATCCTAGAGTCAGAAGGCACTACTAAGGGCCACATAGTCCAACCCTCCTTCTGCCATGCAGGAATACATAGAACACTAGACTCGGGACTACTAAGGGCCATATTGTCCAGCCCTCCTTCTGTCATGCAGGAATACATGGGATCCTAGAGTCAGAAAGGACTACTAAGGGCCATATAGTCCAACCCTCCTTCAGCCATGCAGGAATACATAGGATCCTGGAGTCAGGAGGGTCTACTAAGGGCCATAGAGTCCATCCCTCCTTCTGCCATGCAAGAATGCATAGGATCCTAGAGTCAGAAGGCACTGCTAAGGGCCATATACTCCAACGCTCCTTCTGCCATGCTGGAATACATAGGATCCTAGAGTCAGAAGGGACTACTAAGGGCCATATATTCCAACCCTCCTTCTGCCATGCAGGAATACATAGGATCCTTGAGTCAGAAGGGACTACTAAGGGCCATAGAGTCCATCCCTTCTTCTGCTATCCAAGAATGCATAGGATCCTAGAGTCAGAAGGGACTACTAAGGGCCATAGAGTCCAACCTTCCTTCTTCCATGCAGGAATACATAGGATCCTAGAGTCAGAAGGGACTACTAAGGGCCATATAGTCCAACCCTCCTTCTGCCATGCAGGAATACATGGGATCCTAGAGTCAGAAGGCACTACTAAGGGCCATATAGTCCAACCCTCCTTCAGCCATGCAGTAATACATAGGATCCTGGAGTCAGGAGGGTCTACTAAGGGCCATAGAGTCCATCCCTCCTTCTGCCATGCAAGAATGCATAGGATCCTAGAGTCAGAAGGCACTTCTAAGGGCCATATATTCCAACCCTCCTTCTGCCATGCAGGAATACATAGGATCCTAGAGTCAGAAGGGACTACTAAGGCCCATATAGTCCATCCCTCCTTCTGCCATGCAAGAATGCATAGGATCCTAGAGTCAGAAGGCACTTCTAAGGGCCATATATTCCAACCCTCCTTCTGCCATGCAGGAATACATAGGATCCTAGAGTCAGAAGGGACTACTAAGGCCCATATAGTCCAACCCTCCTTCAGCCATGCAGGAATACATAGGATCCTTGAGTCAGAAGGGAGTACTAAGGGCCATATAGTCCAACTCTCCTCCAGCCATGCTGGAATACATAGGATTCTAGAGTCAGAAGGGACTACTAAGGGCCATAGAGTCCAACCTTCCTTAAGGGACTACTAAAGGCCATCGAGTCCAACCCTTCTTCTGCCATTGAGGAATACATAGAACACTGGACTCGGAAGGGACTACTAAGGGCCATATAGTCCAACCCTCCTTCTGCCATGCTGGAATACATATGATCCTAGAGTCAGAAGGCACTACTAAGGGCCATATACTCCAACGCTCCTTCTGCCATGCCGGAATACATGGAATCCTAGAGTCAGAAGGGACTACTAAGGGCCATATTGTCCAGCCCTCCTTCTGCCATGCAGGAATACATAGGATCCTAGAGTCAGAAGGGACTACTAAGGGCCATAGAGTCCAACCCTCCTTCAGCCATGCAGGAATACATAGGATCCTAGAGTCAGAAGGGACTACCAAGGGCCATATAGTCCAACACTCCTTCAGCCATGCAGGAATACATAGGATCCTTGAGTCAGAAGGGACTTCTAAGGGCCATATATTCCAACCCTCCTTCAGCCATGCAGGAATACATAGGATCCTTGAGTGAGAAGGGACTTCTAAGGGCCATATATTCCAACTCTCCTTCTACCATACAGGAATGCATAGAACACTAGACTAGGAAGGGACTACTAAGGGCCATATATTCCAACCATCCTTCTGCCATGCCTTATACATACGATCCTAGAGTCAGGAGGGTCTACTAAGGGCCATAGAGTCCATCCCTCCTTCTGCCATGCAAGAATGCATAGGATCCTAGAGTCAGAAGGGACTACTAAGGGCCATATATTCCAACCCTCCTTCTGCCATGAAGGAATACATAGGATCCTAGAGTCAGAAGGGACTACTAAGGCCCATATAGTCCATCCCTCCTTCTGCCATGCAAGAATGCATAGGATCCTAGAGTCAGAAGGCACTTCTAAGGGCCATATATTCCAACCCTCCTTCTGCCATGCAGGAATACATAGGATCCTAGAGTCAGAAGGGACTACTAAGGCCCATATAGTCCAACCCTCCTTCAGCCATGCAGGAATACATAGGATCCTTGAGTCAGAAGGGAGTACTAAGGGCCATATAGTCCAACTCTCCTCCAGCCATGCTGGAATACATAGGATTCTAGAGTCAGAAGGGACTACTAAGGGCCATAGAGTCCAACCTTCCTTAAGGGACTACTAAAGGCCATCGAGTCCAACCCTTCTTCTGCCATTGAGGAATACATAGAACACTAGACTCGGAAGGGACTACTAAGGGCCATATAGTCCAACCCTCCTTCTGCCATGCTGGAATACATATGATCCTAGAGTCAGAAGGCACTACTAAGGGCCATATACTCCAACGCTCCTTCTGCCATGCCGGAATACATGGAATCCTAGAGTCAGAAGGGACTACTAAGGGCCATATTGTCCAGCCCTCCTTCTGCCATGCAGGAATACATAGGATCCTAGAGTCAGAAGGGACTACTAAGGGCCATAGAGTCCAACCCTCCTTCAGCCATGCAGGAATACATAGGATCCTAGAGTCAGAAGGGACTACCAAGGGCCATATAGTCCAACACTCCTTCAGCCATGCAGGAATACATAGGATCCTTGAGTCAGAAGGGACTTCTAAGGGCCATATATTCCAACTCTCCTTCTACCATACAGGAATGCATAGAACACTAGACTAGGAAGGCACTACTAAGGGCCATATATTCCAACCATCCTTCTGCCATGCCTTATACATAGGATCCTAGAGTCAGAAGGGCCTACAAAGGGCCATAGAGTCCAACCTTCCTTCTGCCATGCAGGAATACATAGGATCCTAGAGTCAGAAGGGACTACTAAGGGCCATATATTCCAACCCTCCTTCAGCCATGCAGGAATACATAGGATCCTTGAGTCAGAAGGGAGTACTAAGGGCCATATAGTCCAACTCTCCTCCAGCCATGCTGGAATACATAGGATTCTAGCGTGAGGAGGGTCTACTAAGGGCCATAGAGTCCATCCCTCCTTCTGCCATGCTGGAATACATATGATCCTAGAGTCAGAAGGGACTACTAAGGGCCATAGAGTCCAACCCTCCTTAAGGGACTACTAAAGGCCATCGAGTCCAACCCTTCTTCTCCCATTGAGGAATACATAGAACACTAGACTTGGAAGGGACTACTAAGGGCCATATAGTCCAACCCTCCTTCTGCCATGCTGGAATACATATGATCCTAGAGTCAGATGGGACTACTAAGGGCCATAGAGTCCAACCCTCCTTACGGGACTACTGAAGGCCATCGAGTCCAATCCTTCTTCTCCAATTGAGGAATACATAGGATCCTAGAGTCGGAAGGGACTACTACGGGCCATATAGTCCAACCCTCCTTCTGCCATGCAGGAATACATAGGATCCTAGAGTCAGAAGGGACTACTAAGGGCACTATATTCCAACCCTCCTTCAGCCATGCAGGAATACATAGGATCCTCAAGTCAGAAGGGACTACTAAGGGCCATATAGTCCAATCCTCCTTCTGCCATGCAGGAATACAGAGAACACTAGACTCGGAAGGGACTACTAAGGGCAATATAGTCCAACCCTCCTTCAGCCATGCAGGAATACATAGGATCCTAGAGTCAGAAGGGACTATTAAGGGCCATATAGTCCAGCCCTCTTTCTGCCATGCAGGAATACATAGAACACTGGACTCGGAAGGGACTACTAAGGGCCATATAGTTCAACCCTCCATCTGACATGCAGGATTACATAGGATCCTTAAGTCAGAAGGTACTACTAAGAGCCATATAGTCCAACCCTCCTTCTGCCATGCAGGAATACATAGGATCCTCAAGTCAGAAGGGACTACTAAGGGCGATATAGTCCAACCTTCCTTCTGCCATGCCGTAAGATAGCATATATGCACAGGCAGAAAGTGGGTCGGACTATATGGCCCTTAGTAGCCACTTCCGACTCTAGTGTCCACTGTATTCCTGCATGGCAGAACGGCGTTCTCGGTATTCCTGCACGGCGGAAGGGGCTCCGCCTCCTCCTTCCAGGGGCTCCTTGTTTTCTTGACGTTGACAGGCCTTGGCTAAGTGAGGTGAAGAGGCCATATTGATTTTTGTTCCACCCCTTTTATTTGCGGAGGTGAGCAATAAATCACAAGCTTCTGTCAGGGAAGGAAGGAAGGAGGGGAGGAGGGAGGGAAAGTGTGCCAGCAATTAAACAGCAGAAAGGATGAAGGAAAGAGAGAGAGAAAGAAAGAAAGAAAGAAAGAAAGAAAGAAAGAAAGAAAGAGTGAGAGAGAGAGAGATTCTAGAAGGGAGAAACAGGCCTTCTTCCATCTCTCTCTCTCTCTCTCTCTCTCTCTCCTTCCTTTATTTCTACCTTCTTTCTATCACTCTTTCCTTTCTCCCGACTTTCATTTTCCTTGCTTCCTTCCTTCCTTCCTTCCTTCTCTCCCTCCCTCTTTTCTTTCCTCCCATTGTTCCATCTTTCTTCTTTTTTTCACCTTCTATGGTTCTCTGCATTCCTGCATGGCAAAATGGGGTTCTATGTCTTCCTGCATGGCAGAATAATCAGGTCTGATTGGATCAGGGCCCTTGTTGGGGTCCCTTCCAACTCTATGGTTCTATGTATTCCTGCATTGTTCTATGTATTCCTGCATGGTTCTATGTATTCCTTCATGGCAGAACGGGATTTTATGTATTCCTGCATGGCAGAATAATGGGGCTGGACTGGATGTCCCTTGGTGTCCATTCCAACTCTATGGCTCTACGTATTCCTGCATGGTTCTATATATTCCTGCATAGTTCTCTGTATTCCTACATGGCAGAAAAGGGATTCTATGTATTCCTGCATGGCAGAATAGGATTCTAATGCGCATGCAAAGCAAGCCGTAAAATGCACGAGAAACAGGTTATGATGCACATGCAAATCAGACTACAAGTGCATGCAAAGCATGTTATAAGCACATGTGAAACAGGTTACGATGCGAATGCGAAAAATGCGTCACATCCTAGAAACGAAATTTGGGGGTCCTGGAACGTAAGGCTCCCGAAATCAAGAGCTTTGCAAGGTCTTAACCTCCCTTCTTCTTTCATTTCAGGGTCAAAGGGAATGGCGAATTCTTGTGGTGGCGGCGGCGGCAGCGGCGGCTGCAGCTCCCAGCACATCGGGTTTCCTGCAAACAAAGGGGTCTTTGTGGGGAGAAAAAAAGCCTCCGAGGGGTTCAAAAAACGATCAGGATAACAACTAAAGTATTGCAGGAATTTAAAGTTAAAGAACATCCGTTGCGATCTTTGCAATCCGTCATTTTGCGCGTTGCGGTTTGGATTGCAATTGCGCAAGTACATTTGCTTTGAACATCGTTTGAAAGGTTTTTGTTCCACTGAAATAAGCGGAATAATTAACAACGGCGATAAAAACGACTGAAATTGGGATTTGAACCATGAAGGAATACATAGAACCCCATTCTGCCATGCAGGAATACATAGAGAGCCATAGAGTTGGAAGGGACCCCAAGGGACATCCAGTCCAGCCCCATTATTCTGCCATGCAGGAATACATAGAACCCCATTTTGCCATGCAGGAATACATAGAGTCCCATTCAAGTCTGTTGTCATTTCGCGGCTAAAAATGCTAAAGGTCACGCGGAAAAAAACCCCTACAAATCCCAGGATTCCTGCGGCATCACGTCCGGAAGTGATGCGGGACCGTGCAATTTCCGCGAAACGTGGTTGCGTCTGAAGTTATTCCCCTAAGGAGGTATTAAATAGGGAAAGGAGGCCTAAGGGTCGAGGAACGGCGTGTCCCGCGTCCGATTGCCGCCATTCTGACACGGTCAAGGACATGGTTTCTCCATCCCTTTTATGGTTGGCGAAAGTGCGCCGATAAACGTGGACGACTACATTATTTTTATGACCGGGATTTGCACCGATATTTTCGGGACGGAGGGAATGCGGAGGCCCTATATTTAGCTGGCCTGAGTCTCAACTGACCCCCTCTGCGGTCACTCCAAAGCCAAACTGACCACTGCGGTTATTGAGCACCCCCCAGGTGTCCGTCAATCGACCTGTCAATCGACCAGTCAATCACCTGTCAAACGGACGTTGGGTCAGTTTCCTAAAATCAAAGGGTGGTCTTTCTCTTTCTTCTTCTTTTTCCTCAATAAACCCAATACTCTTCTTAGTGTTATCATTATCATTATTATTATTATTACTATTATTATTGTGTTTATGTTTATGTTTATGTTTATTTACATCGTTACAGAGACTCAAGGCGGCTTTCGAATATTAAAATGGTCTCAAGTTAATTAAAATATGCAAAATACAAGTTTTAAATACGTTTTTCATTTGAAATGGTATTCACCTCATTCACGGTCAGCTGGCTCTTGGGTTGCTATTAAATTGCTTAATTAATATTAATTAATGTTATTAAATCATTAATTCAATTAATTTAATATTCAGTTTAATATTTAGTAATACATTAATGTAAAATAATAATTTAAATTAAATATTTTATTAATAATAAAGTAATTAATTATCGTAAAATAATAAATTAAGTTAAATATTGATTAATAAAAGTAATACATTTAAAATAATAATGAATTAAAAATTATTAATTAATAGTTACATTATTTTAAAATAATAATAATACATTTAATTAATTAATTAAATAAATACATCAATTTAAATCAATAATAATAATAAAAATAAATTGAATTAATTAAATAAATAAATTTATTTATTGATTAAAATAATAAATTAATTTAAATATTAATTAAAACTTGCTTATCAAAATGCTTAATTTTTGTTAAACGGTTGTTTTATTCCAAGGGTTTATAGCGAAGCCACGTTTCCCTCTCCTTGGCGCTCACCACCTCCATTCTTGCGCGTCCGAAGCATCCGTGACGGTAACCGTGACTGACAGGTCTGGATGTTGCGTTCGCCGCCTTGGGCCTCGGGTGCGAATTGAGGGTGGTTTTCAGAAAAGATCAGGAGGATTTGCACTTGGGTGCCATTGCCTTGACAGGAGATGATCTGGGCCTGAAGGGCAAAGGAAGGAAGGAAGGAAGGAAAAAATGAAGGATGGATGGATGGAAGGAAGGGAGGGAGGGAGAGAGGGAGGAAAGAAGGAACGAACGAATGAATGGAGGGATGGAGGGAGGGACAAATTAAGAAAGGATGGATGGAAGGAAGGAAGGAATGAAGGAAGGCAGGAATGAAGGGAGGGAGGGAAAAAGAGGACTCAGTTGTGTGGTGTGTGTTTGTTGTTGTTTTTACACCGGAGACTTTCCAACGCTGGGTCTCTTCCAAGTTCGTCAGATGCCTCTTCTGTAAATACAGGAAGGTCCCGGGTTCGAGTAGACCGCCATCTTTGGAAGGACCTTCACCATCATCATAGGCCCACGAAAAGGACTCTATGGCCCTTAGCAGTCCCTTCTGACTCTAAGATCCTATGTATTCCTGCATGTATTCTATGTATTCTTGCATGGCAGAAAGTGGGTTGGACTATATGGCCCTTAGTAGTCCCTTCTGATTATAGGATCCTATGTATTCCTGCATGGCTGAAGGATCCTATGTATTCTTGCATGGCGGAAGGGTCCTATGTATTCCTGCAAGGCGGAAGGGTCCTATGTATTCCTGTATGGCGGAAGGGTCCTATGTATTCCTGCATGGCGGAAGGGTCCTATGTATTCCTGCAAGGCGGAAGGGTCCTATGTATTCCTGTATGGCGGAAGGGTCCTATGTATTCCTGCATGGTGGAAGGGTGCTATGTATTCCTGCATGGCAGAAGAGCGCTATGCATTCCTGCATGGCAGAAGGATGCTATGTATTCCTGCATGGCAGAAGGATCCTATGAATTCCTGCATGGCATACACAGAGAGAGAGAGAGAGAGAGAGAGAGAGAGAGGATGACGCCGTTTTTGGCTGCTCCCAGAAATTTCTGGGCATCCGTCCCAAACAAACAAAATGGCTTCTTGGGAGGGAACGGCTGGAATAACTGAGGAATGACGCAATTTGCTTTAACAGATGGGATTGCGATGGGAAAGAGAGAAAGAAAGGAGGAAAGGCAGATAGGCCTGTTTTGGAAAGAAGGGAGTCTTTGGATATTTTTAAAAATACTAATAAATAATAGTAATAATAAATTATAAACAATATATTAATTATTAATATTAATAATAAATTATCGTATTAATAATAAATTACAAACAATATATAAAATTTAATATTAATAATAGATAAATAATATATTTATTATTAATGTAAATATTAAATAATAGTAGTAATAATTAAATAAAATATTAATGTTAATATTAATATTAATAAATAATAGTAGATAATAAATAATATATTTTTATTATTATTAAATAATAGTACTAATAAATATTAAATATTAATTATATATTAATTATATTTATTATAAATATTAATTTTATATTAATAATGGTAGCAATAAATAAACAATAGGAAATTTATTGTTAATATTAATAATAAATAAAATTAATAATAAATATTAAATAGTAAATTTATTATTAGTATTAATAATACAGAATAGCAATAATGAATAATAAATAATATATTGATTTTAATATTATATAAAAGTAATACTAAATAATAAATATTATTAATATAAACATCAAATTATAGCAATAATGACTAATAATTTTATTATTAATAAAGAATAGTAATAGTAACAATGAATAAGTAATATATTAATTTTAATAATAATAGTAATCATAAATATAATGTTAATAATAAATAATTGTAAAAATAAATAATACATTTATTATTATTAATAAATATAAATAATAAGTAATATAATGTTTATAATTGTAAAAATAAATAAGTAATACATTCATTATTATTCATAATAATATATAAATAATAAATAATATACTTTTTATTAATATAAAATGCAAGTCATGGTAATAATAAATTATAAATAATATATTAATTTTAATATTAATAATAATAATAAATATTTTATTACTAATAATAGTAATAATAGTCATAATAAATAATATATTTTATTAATATTAATAATAAATAATATATTTTATTAATATAAATTACAATTAATAGAAAAAATAATTTATAAATAATAATTATTAATAGTAATAATAATAGTAATAATTAATAATTAATTTAATATTTATATTTATAACAAATTATAGTAATAATAAATAACATATTTAAAATTATTAATAATTATTATTAATTAAAAATAAATATTAATCGCAGGTGGAAGAAAAAGAATATAAATATAAATACAAATATAAAGCCTCCCAAATGGGTCAAGATAGGAAGACAAATAGAAATACACAACCAGAAAAAAGATAAACAAATGAATATAAATATAAATGTAAATATAAACACAAATATAAATATATGCACCCATTAACTTCATATTTATTATTTCGTTGCTCGTTAAAACATATACAGATATATACAATAGGCATGAAATAGAAGAAGACTGCACTTTACATATTTCATTTTAAAATAACAACAGTAATAATAATAATAATAATAAAAATAGGAAGAAGCTCAATTTCCATGAGCTAAAAAAAATTATTATCATTATTTATTTTTTTATCATCCCTTCCCCCCTTTTCGCCGTTTGTTTGTTTGTTTATTATTTTGTCACAGTCATCTAAAAATTTTTTTAAATCATTTTTTAAAAATTCACTTCCTGGAAGTAAACAGGAAGTAAGCGGGAAGTGAGCAGGAAGTAAGGGGGAAGTGAGCAGGAAGTGAAGGAAATGGATGCGGATACGGATTGACCTCCGTTTTAAGTATCTTACATGTGCAACAAGGTTTCCTCAGGCTGTTTCCTTTGGGGAAAGGTTCATTATTATTATCGTTATAATTAGCGTTAACACTGTTTTTCATGGGGATCAAAGGGGGGGGGGAAGGAAGGGGAAGTGGGGGGTTGCACCCGGAAGTTGATTTCAATGCTTTATCAATATCAATGTGTTATCAATTGAAAGGGGAGAGAGCTTGGAAAGGGAAGGGGAAGGTGAAGGGAGAATGTAAAGAGGAAGGAAGGAAAGAGATGTCAGCATGGAAAGAAAGAAGAATGGAGGGAGGGAGGGAGAAAGGAAGGAAGGAGATTTCAGCATGGAAAAAAGAAGAATGGAAGGAAGGAGGGAGGAAAGAAGGAAGGAAGGAACGAAGGAAAGAAGGAAGGAGATTTCAGCATGGAAAGAAGAATTGAAAAGAAGGAGGGAGGGAGGAAAGAAGGAAGGAAGGAACGAAGGAAAGAAGGAAGGAGATTTCAGCATGGAAAGAAGAATTGAAAAGAAGAAGGGAGGGAGGAAAGAAGGGAGGAAGGAAGGAAGGAAGGAAGGAAGGAAGGAGATGTCACCATGGAGAGAGGATGGAAGGGAGAGTGCAAAGTGGAAGGAAGGGAGGAAGGGGAAAGGAAGGAGAGAAGGGAGGGGAAGGGAGAGGGAAGTGAAGGAAGGAAGGAAGGTAACAGATGTCAGCATGGAAGGAAGGTGAAAGGAAGGAAGGAAGGATGGAAGGAAGGAAGGAAGGAAGGAAAGAGATGTCACCATGGAGAGAGGAAGGAAGAATGGAAAGGGGAAGGAGGGAAGGAAGGAAGGAAGGAAGGAAGGAAGGAAGGAAATGTCACTTTGAAAAGAGGAAGGAAGAATGGAAAGGGTAAGGAGGGAAGGAAGGAAGGAAGGAAGGAAGGAAGGAAGGAAGGAAGGAAGGCTAAGTAGAGTAGGAAGGAAGGAGGAGAAGGAAGGAAGGAAGGATATGTCAGTTTGGAAAGAGGAAGGAAGAATGGAAGGGGGAAGGAGGGAAGGAAGGAAGGAAAGAAGAAAGGAAAGAAGGAAGGAAAGGACAGGGGAATGGAGAATGGAAAGCAGAAGGAAGCCAAGAAGGAAGGAAGGGGATGGGAGGAAGGAAGGAAGGAAGGAAGGAAGGAAGGAAGGAAGGAAGGAAGAATGGAAATCCGAACGAAAGGGAAAAGGAAGGAAAGTTGTGGGAAGGAAGGAAAGAAGGAAGGAAGGAATAGGGAAAAGCCTGGCCCCTAAACCTGGTGCTAAAGTCGCAGGTTCGAGTCTTACTTCCTCTTTCAATTTCCGGGCGACTTCCTATATATTTCCCCACCGCCTTTATTTAATGTGTGTGTGTGTGTGTGTGTGTGTGTGTAAAAATTTGGGTCGTCAAATTAAAAAAGGGGGGGAAACTAACGAGTAAAAAAAGAGGCGAAAAAATGTTCTGGACTTTCATTTCTTTTTTTCGTTCCCTCGTTCATTTTTAAAGAGACGGTCTGTTTCTGTCGCCGAATTAATGACTTTAACCTCGTTATAAAAAATGAGTCCAGAAAAATAGCGTCCAACGTTTGTTCGGTTTTCGTCCTTCGTCCGTTATCTTTATCTTTATCTTCGTCGATTTCTTTCTTTATGATATCGATCTCTTTTAATCCCTTCCATTTTTTTCACTTTCCTTTGTTCCTTTCTTTTCAGGTCAGAGCGGCCACGAAAGTCCCGAAACGGTTCGAAATGTCCGAGTGGAGTGACCGCCAGCTGGCTACGGTCGCTGTCCGGCCCTTCGGTTCGGACATGTCCTCGGCGCAGTGGACAGAGAGGCATTGCAAATGGCCGCCAGACGACGGTGTGGCGGCGGCGGGCAGCGGTGGAAGACACAATTGCGGACGACGGCAGCTTCTTCATAGCTGCAGAAGGATAAGACAGGGAGAGAGAGAAGTAGGAGACGAAGTTAGTATTGCTCGATAACCAATAACTAATAACCGATCGATAATCAATAATAATCAATAATCGATAACGATCGATAATAGATGCATCTGGCATACAAAAAAGGTGATAATTAAGGCAACAGTTCCACCAATAGTACATAGTTGGGAGTATATATATATATATATATATATATATGGGGTCGGACTATATATATATATATATACACATATATATAGGGGGTCAGACTATATTGTATAGGGGTGCGAACCCTGCATAGCAATCCCATTTAATCCAATACGGGATATTTCCCTCTCCGACAACACAATCCCTTTCTGCTCAGAACGCACGATGTAGACGCCAACGGACACCACGTTTCGGGAGCCAGGGAACGCGTCCGACTTTGTCAGTCCAATGCCCTGGAAAGACGGCTGGAGGCTGCGTCTAGGTCCGACAACAACGGCCGGCCGGAGGCCCAGTGGGTGACCGCAGGTGCGTCCAGCCGGCTGTGAATATCCTGCGATGCGGACACGGCCGGAGGCCTCGATGCGCGTCTCGTACGTCCGCCGCTGCCGCCGCGAGAAAAAGATTTTTTTGCCAAGTTTCCTCCATGACAACTTGACATATCGGTTCGGATGCCTCCTTGTGCACCGATGCGCGGTGCTTAAAGCCCGCGGTGTACGCAAATACACGCAGACAGCTGGCGGTGGTGGTGGCGGCGGCAAGGAGAAGGACTTTTCGGCGCCAGAGGACAGGGTGACAAGGGTGTGTCACGCGGCGGTGCGAAAGACTGACGTGATACGCCTAGGATAAGGATATTAGATGCAGAAACGGGTGTGACACAGCGGCACAAAATGGCTGGCACGGTTGCGGAAAAACGAACACAGAATTATTTGGGGGGTACTTTGCTTCTATTTATTGCATCTATTAATGTAGTGTTTTTATATATATATATATATATATATATATATATATATATATGTATGTATGTATATACACACACATATACATACATACATATATATGTTTCCAGCCTCATTTTAGGCGTCTGGCTTTGCAAGACCCGAGTTGGCAACTTTGCAAGACCTGAGGGTGCAAGGGCATTTAACATTGCAATGCCTGAGTGTGCAATGGCATTTAACTTTGCAAAACCTGAGTGTGCAACGATATCTGACTTTGCAAGACTTGAGTGTGCAATATCTGACTTTCCAAAACCTGAGCGTGCAACAATGTCTGACTTTGCAAAACCTGAGTGTGCAACAATGTCTGACTTTGCAAAACCTGAGTGTGCAACGATATCTGACTTTGCAAGACTTGAGTGTGCAATATCTGACTTTCCAAAACCTGAGCGTGCAACAATGTCTGACTTTGCAAAACCTGAGTGTGCAACAATGTCTGACTTTGCAAAACCTGAGTGTGCAACAATGTCTGACCTTGCAAGACCTGAGTGTGCAACGATATCCTACTTTGCAAGACCTGAGCGTGCAACAATATCTGACTTTGCAAGACCTGAGTGTGCAACGATATCTAACTTTGCAAAACCTGAGTGTGCAACAATATCTAAATGTGCAAAATCTGAGTGTGCAACGATATCTGACTTTCCAAAACCTGAGCGTGCAACAATGTCTGACTTTGCAAAACCTGAGTGTGCAACAATGTCTGACTTTGCAAGACCTGAGTGTGCAACAATATCTAACTTTGCAAAACCTGAGTGTGCAACGATATCTGACTTTGCACGACTTGAGCGTGCAATATCTGACTTTGCAAAACCTGAGCATACAACAATGTCTCACTTTGCAAAACCTGACCATGCAACAATGTCTCACTTTGCAAAACCTGACCGTGCAACAATGTCTGACTTTGCAAAACCTGAGTGTGCAACGATATCCTACTTTGCAAGACCTGAGCGTGCAACAATATCTGACTTTGCAAGACCTGAGTGTGCAACAATATCTAACTTTGCAAAACCTGAGTGTGCAACGATATCTGACTTTGCACGACTTGAGCGTGCAATATCTGACTTTGCAAAACCTGAGCATACAACAATGTCTCACTTTGCAAAACCTGACCATGCAACAATGTCTCACTTTGCAAAACCTGACCGTGCAACAATGTCTGACTTTGCAAAACCTGAGCGTGCAACAATGTCTGACCTTGCAAGACCTGAGCGTGCAACAATGTCTGACCTTGCAAGACCTGAGCGTGCAACGATATCTGACTTTGCAAGACCTGAGTGTGCAACAATATCTGACTTTGCAAGACCTGAGCGTGCAACAATATCTGGCCTTGCAAGACCTGAGCGTGCAACAATGTCTGACTTTGCAAGACCTGAGCATGCAACAATATCTGACCTTGCAAGACCTGAGCGTGCAACAATATCTGACCTTGCAAGACCTGAGCGTGCAACAATATCTGACTTTGCAAGACCTGAGAGTGCAACAATGTCTGACCTTGCAAGACCTGAGCGTGCAACAATATCTGACTTTGCAAGACCTGAGTGTGCAACAATATCTGACTTTGCAAGACCTGAGCGTGCAAAATTCGAGCCCAGATCTTGCAAATAAACAGGGATTTAATCAAATGGATTGAATCCATTTGCAGCCAAATGAAGCGCAAAGCGATGCTCTGGGTTTTAATTAAGCATTAATGAGACTAACGAGGGATTTTAGGCTCCGGGCAATTAATCCTCCTCAAGCACCTCGTTTGTTTTTTATTTGCAATATAAATTAAACTCGTTAAATGGTCGTTAAATTAAAAGCGGTCCTTTTCGTCTTGCAATTAATTGGCCTCGCAATTAATAATTAAGAGGGATTTTTTTCATTAAATAAAAAATATTAATCAAATTAATTGTTTTTAAAATAGTTTAATATTGATTAAAATGATATAATTTATTGGACAGTTTGCTAATAATCGTGGAATATATTGCATTAAATATTAATAAGGTTATAATTAAAACATTTAATAATGATAATAATAATAGGATTTATTTTATATTTAATTTAATTTAATATTGATTAAAATAATTAAAGCCATTAAAGTTTGCAAGACCTGTTAATAATAATATAATATATAACAATAATATAATATATTATATAATGCAATATATAATAATAATATAATCTAATAATAATATATAATATAATAATAATAATAATATAATATAATATAATATAATAATATTAATATGGTTTCTTTTGGAATTCATGAACATTTGCAAGACCTCAGTTAATAATAATATATTAATATAATAATATAATATATAATAATAATATAGTATAATAATAATATAATAATAATATAATAATAATAGTTTTTTAAAAGTCGTTAAAGTTTGCAAGACCTGAGTTAATAATAATATAATATAATATAATTATAATAATAATAATAGTTTTTGCAAGACCTAATAATAATATGAAATAATAATAATAATAGTTTTTGCAAGACCTAATAATATAATATAAAATATAATAATTATAATAATAATAATAAAGTTTTTGCAAGACCTAATAATAATTAAATAATATTATAATATAATATAATATAATATAATATAATATAATTTCTTTTTGGAAGACCTAATAATAATATAATTATATAATATGATAATATAATATAATATATATATATATATATATATATATATATATATATAAATAGTTAGTTTTTGCAAGACCTGTTAATAATAATAGAATTATATAATAATTATAATAATAATAATAAAGTTTTTGCAAGACCTGAGTTAATAATATTATTATATTAATATAGTATAATAACATAATAATAATAGTTTTTGCAAGAAATTTTAATAATAATATTATTAATATAATATAATATAAAATAAAATAATAATAATAATATTTTTGCAATAATATTATTTAACTCAAATAACAATATTATATAATACAATAATAATAAAAATAGTTTATTTTTGCAATCCATTAAATTATTATCTTCTTGTAATCTAGTTATAAATAATAATTATATTTATATCAGTAAAATAATTCATTAATTTAGAAGACAATTAAAGTGTTCCTCAAAAATAAAATCCATCCTGACTTTTATTTTTAAAAATGCAATTTAATTTTAAAAAATTAAAAAATACCAACAAAATAAAATAAAATAATAAAATATAAATAAATAAATAAATAAATAAATAAATAAATAAAAGGAGGTTCGTATTTTAAAATATATCATTTTTTAAAATGCATTGAATTAATTAATTGCCATAAAAGCCAATCAACGGAAGATAAACGCTGTTAATTCCCAGGATGGCTAAACGGAGATAAAGGAAAACCCCAAACGAGCCGATAATTAAGAGTAAGGCGAATAAATTAAAATCGCAATCGTATATTTTACCTTGCGTTCTCGAAACCGCAACAATTGTGTCTTTGCAATGGCAACAATCACACTTTTTGCAATGGCAACAATTGTATCTTTGCAAACACACTTGCAACAACACAGCTACAATTGCAAAGATACAATTGTTGCCATTGCAAAAGTGCAATTGTTGCCATTGCAAAAGTGCAATTGTTGCCACTGCAAAGATACAATTGTTGCCATTGCAAAGATACAATCATTACAGTTGCAAAAATGTGATTGTTGCCAATGCAAAGATACAATTGTCATCTTTGCGATGGCAACAATTATAATATTGCAATGGCAACAATTGTATCTTTGCAGTGGCAACAATTGTAATATTGCAATGGCAACAATTGTATCTTTGTAATCACACTTGCAACAACACAATTGCGTTTGCAAAGATTATAATTGTTGCCATTGCAAAAAGGGCAATTGTTGCCAATGCAAAGATACAATTGTCACGGTTGTATAAAATGTAAATGTTACAGTTGCAAAAATGTGATTGTTGCCAATGCAAAGATACAATTGTCATCTTTGCAATGGCAATAATTGTCAAATTTGCAATTGCAACAATTGTATCTTTGCAATGCAACAATCACAATCTGCAATGGCAAAAATTGCACTTTTTGCAACTCTAACAATCATAACTTTTGCAATGGCAACAATTGCATTTGTGCAACCACAACAATTACAATTTTCGCAATGGCAGCAATCACATCTTTGCAATCACAAGTGTGGTTTTGCAACGGCAACAGTTGCGCTTTAGCGCATGGCAGGAATAAAACCTTTTTTGCAAATGGCAACAATTGTATCTTTGCTGATTGTAACAATTGTATCTTTGCATTTGCAACAATTGTGTTTTTGCAAATTGCAACAATTGTATCTTTGCTGATTGTAACAATTGTATCTTTGCATTTGCAACAATTGTGTTTTTGCAAATTGCAACAATTGTATGTTTAATAATAAAAAATAATAATAAAAATTTATTTGTATACCGCTTTTCCATCTGATCAAAGCGGTTCACAGTAGCGTACAATATAATACAAAACAGTACAATGCTCAGTTGCATCTTTGCTAATTGCATCTCTTGTATCTTTATTAAATGCAACAGTTGCATCTTTGCTAATTGCAACAATTGTGTCTCTGCTAATTTTAACAATTGGATATATGCAAATTGCAACACATATCTTTGCAATTGCAACAGTTGCATCTTTGCTAATTGCAACAATTGTATCTTTGCTAATTGGAACAATTGTATCTTTGCTAATTGGAATAATTGTGTCTTTGCAAATTGCAACAATTGTATCTTTGCTAATTGGAACAATTGTATCTTTGCTAATTGCAACAATTGTGTCTTTACAAATTGCAACATTTGCATCTTTCCAAATTACAAAAGTTACATCTTTGCAATCACAACTGTATCTTTTTCAATAGCAACAATTGCCTCTTTGCAAGTTGCAACAATTACACAATTGCAAATTGTAACAATTGCATCTTTGCTAACTGCAACACTTGCATCTGAATCAATCGCAAGGAAGGAAGGAAGCGGCTGAATCGCCCCGAAAAACCGTTTTCGCAGATTGCAACGGTTTCAGACATCCCCGAACCCTCGTAAAACCCGGCGTCCCTCGCACTCACGCCTTCCATAAAACAGGTCCGTTTTAGCAGCGAGACGTAATTCACGTCGGCGGGGCTGTTATTGCCTAACGGCTCGGCCTAAAATATATATATATATATATATCCATTCTGGAAGTTTAAACAAAGTGAACTCCTGGGAATCGCAAGGTTTTTGTCCTTTTTGCACATCACCGTAAATCAATCCAACCCTACATATTATATATATATATATATATATATATATATATATATATATCATCAACCTGCAAGAAATTTCACACTTTTTAAATGCAATTTTTATTATTATTAATTATTATTATTATTATTAGTGCATTGAATCTGCAATTTGCAATGATTAAAATGCAAATTGCAAGCATATAAATTATATATATATATATATATATATATATATAAAATTGTGATTATTATTTATAATGATATAACGACAACTGAATAAATAGATAAAATGCAGTTTGTTTAGAAAGTATAATTGCATTTACTTATGTTATTGCGCTTTTTAAATGAATAAATTGCATTTTAATTTATTTTATCTTATTGCAAAAGATAAAAGATTTATAATTGCATTTTCAAAAATTAATTGGTTTGTTAATTCATTGGGAATTTTTAGGGAGATAGTTGTGCATTTTTTAAAATAAATTGCATTTTTATCTATTCATTTAATTGCAAAGATCAGGAATTTTATATATATATATATATATATATATATATATATATATATATAATTTGTTTTATTTATATACCGCTATTCCAAAGATCATAGCGGTAAACAGCAAGTAAGCTAATTAGCAAGTAAGCTAAATATAAAATTAATAAATAATATAAATATAAATAAAATTATAAATGATATAAATAAATACAAATAAAATTATAAATAAATATAAATAAAATTATAAATGATATAAATAAATACAAATAAAATTATAAATAAATATAAATAAAATTATAAATGATAAAAATGCAAATAGAATTAATAAATAATATAAATAAATACAAATAAATTTATAAATGATGTAAATAAAATTATAAATAATATAAATAAACACAAATAAAATTATAAATGATGTAAATAAATACAAATAAAATTATAAATGCTATAAATAAATACAAATAAATTATAAATGATATAGATAGATACAAATAAATTTATAAATAAATACAAATAAAATTATAAATGACATAAATACATTTAAAATTAATAAATAATATAAATAAATACAAATAAAATTAATGAATAAATAATGAATTTCCTGATATTTGCAATTAATTAATTAATTAAATAAGACAAATATAAATAAAATGCAACTTAGTTTTAAAAGCATATGTGTGTGTGTGTGTGTATTATTTAAAGAGCTGCATTTAATGCTTTCTTTGCATTTAATTATTTTGCAACTGTAAATTTAAATCCAGGGACCAAAGATGCGCGAAATTAATTACGCCGTAATTGCAACAAGTGTTTTTCCTCCTCATTAAACAGATGCGCCGGGGGAACCGCCATTTCCAGAGACGGATTTATGGCCGATGCATAAAAAACGGCGGCGGCGGATTTACAAAAGGACCCAAAAGCCTCGAAACCTGAGGCTTTTATAGAGTTTAATGCTTGCAAACCCTGCGCATGAATGCATTTATAATGTTTGCTCCTTGCAATCGCGTTGCATGGAATTGCAAAGCTTGCATCTTGCTTTGCATGCATTTATAATGTTCGCTTCTTGCTATCATGCACATGCATGTGTTCTCCATGCTATCCTTTGCATGAACGCATGTATGAACTTTGCACTTTGCAATCATGTGCATTGCCTCTTGCTATCCATGTGTGTGCGTCTTGCAATTGCTCCTTGCTATCCATGTGCATTGCATGTGTTTTTCATGCTATACAACTTGCAATGATGTGCATTCGCATATACTGTATTACTTTTGTGTGTTCATTCAATTTGCTACGATGTGCATGTGTTTGTAAAGTTCGCTCCTTGCTATCCTGTGCATGCATGCATTTAAAGCTTGTGTCCTGCATGCATTTGCAAAGCTTGCACCTTGCTACCATGTGTGCATGCATTTTTGCTTCCTATAACCATGCGCATGCAAGGATTAATAAAGCCTAATTATTGCTTCCCTATGTGTGAATTGGCAAAGTTTGCACCTTGCGATCGTGCGCATGCATGCATTTGCAAAGCCTGCGTCTTGTTTTCTGGTGCATGGATGCATTTGCTAAATTCGCTTCTCACTTCCCTGTGCATGCATTTAAATGTTGCTTTTTCTTTTTATTATCCTGCGCATGAATTTGTTTAAAGTTTGCACCTTGTGACCATGCATTTGCAAAGCTTGCACCTTGCTATCATGTGTGCATGCATTTTTTGCTTCCTATGACCATGTGCATGCATGCATTTGCAAAGTATGCAAAGTATGCATCTTGTGACCCTGCGCATGGATGCATTTACAAAGTTTGCTTTTTGCTTCCTTGCATATGGATGCATTTGCAAAGTTTGCATCTTGTTTCGGATTGTCATTGGTGCTAAACGCCGATCTTGCGAGGAACGAGGGCGAAAGGGGAAGGACAGGAAAGGCGCGGTTTGTCGTCGTTGTCGTCAATGTGTGTCGTTTTTGCACTTTTGGAATGCATTTGATGCATTTGATGCATAGAAAGGAAAGAAAGGAAAGAACGAAAGGAAAGAAAGGAAAGGAAGGAAGGAAGGAAAAGAAGGAAAGTAGGGAAAGAAGGAATGGAGGAATGGAGGAGGGAAAAAGGAAGGAAAGAAAGAAAAGAAAAGAAAAGAAAGAAAGAAATCAAGGAAGGAAAAAAAGGAAAGGAAGGAACGAACAAAGGGAAGGAAAGAAAAGAAAGGAAGGGAAGGAAGAAAAGGAAGGAAGGAAGGAAGGAAGGAAGGGAAGGGAAAAAAGAAAGGAAAGGAAGGAAGGAATGAAGGAAGGAGGGAGGGAAGGAAGGAAAGAGAGGAAATAAAGAAAAGAAGGAAAGAAAGCAAATGAAAGAAAAAAGAAATGAAAGGAAGGAAGGAAGAAAGGAAAGAATGAAGGAAGGAATGAAGGAAGGGGAGAAAGAAATGAAGGAAAGAAAGGAAGGAAGGAAGGGGCCCTGGGTCCGAAGAACAAAAGGACTATCCGTGGATTCATCCATTCGTTCGTTCATTTCCATTTTGCAAAGAACGGTGCGCAACACATTTTTAGGGAAGGCGAGCAACGCACAAAATGCAAAATGCGCGCAATTGCAAACATATAGATACATGTGTGTGCGATTGTGTACAAATGTATGGGAAACGGCGGCGATTTTATCGCTGGAATGCACAATTTTACACACAGACGCGCTCCAAAAACATATAATTGCGCACGTTGGACGCGCTCCGAAAAGTGCGCAAAGGCACACAAATGCACACTCCAAAGAGGCATAAATGTATGCGCAGGCGCACTCTGAAAGTGCAAATGTACACATGCACACACTAAAAAAGGCACAACCGCGCACATGGATACCGTCCAAAAATGCACAATCGCACGCAATGGGACACACTCCGGCAATGTTGCAAAACAGGCGCGCAAACTCAAAGTGAAAACAGACATAAATGCTCACAAAGACACAATGCAAAGGTGTTGAAACGCAGAACAAATGCATTGAAAAAAGACACAAACACACACAAACGACACAATGCAAAAGTGTTCAAATGCACAACAAACACATTGAAAAAAGACACAAATGCTCACAAACATCAACTGAAAAAATCCACAATTATACACACAGGCGCGCCCCGAAAACGCACAAATGCATGACAGACGCACTGGGGGGAAAAGACACAATTGCACACGTATGCAAAAACAGGCACAAATGCATGCTGCAAAAATGCACAAATGCTCACAAAAAGTACAGAAACTTGCAATTGTCTGTCATATTTTGTGTGTGTGTGTGTGTGTGTGTATTGGAGCGGAGTTCTGCAAAGGCCAGTGAACGCGAAGACACAAAACGGAAACGCGACCCATAGACAAAACAAATTGCAAAGACGCATAAACACACAACAAAAACGCACAAGAAATTATCACTTGCATTAATTGCAAAGACGCATAAATGCTCCCAAAAATATATATGAAAATAATAATACTAATAATAGAATAATATATATAATAATATATACAATATTTAAAATATAAAAATATTATACATTATATTTTATTATAATAATAATAACATAAGAATATCTAATATAATATAAAATATATAATATTATATATAATACTTAAAATAAAATAATATATCTAATATAATTATATAATAAATAATATTGTATGTGAAATATAAAAATATTATACATTATAAATTATAATAATATAATTATATAATATATAATAATATTATATATATTATATATATTACATATTTGAAATATAATAATATAAATTTTAATAATAATATTAATATAATATTAATATAATAAAAATAGGAATATATAATATTATTTATATAATATTTAAAATATAATAATATACATTATAAAAATATAATAATAATAATATTATATATAAACCATTTTAAATATAATATACATAATATATTGTAATAATATTATATATACTAATAATATCATATATAGCATTTAAAATATAATAATATTATATATAATATTATTTATTAATTATATATTATATTATTATAATTAATAGTAGTAGTATTATAATGTATTATTTTAATTGTTAATATTTTCACTTTCTTGGAGGAAAGTAATAATAATAATAATAATAATAATATAATCATCTATTTAATCATCTATTTAATCATCCAATAAATCTTGTGATTTATAATATATATATATATACATATATATATATATATATATATAATTTATTCGTCGGAGGCGTCCGTCGTCCGCCGCAAAGAAAATGGCACAGCGACCGATTTAATTAAACAATCTATAATTAAATAATTGTCGCAATGAATAACGCAACCGCAATTTGCGCGTATTTAAATTATTATACTAATAATCGTCGTATTTAATAATATAGAAGGTAAAGGAAGACAATATTAGTATTACTCAAATTATTGATACCTAAGTAATAATAATACTACTCATAATAACATTGTTGTATTATTACTTAGGTATCAATAATTTGAATTATTGATTTATTGATACGTAGGTATCAATATTAATATTAATCAATAATAATTATCATTATTATTATTATTACCCAAAGTATTATACTAATAATCATCCTATTTCCTAATACAGAAGGAAAAGGATGACAATATTATTATTATTGCTAATATTATTGATTTATTATTATTGTAATTATTATTATAATTATTATTATTACCCGAACCATTGATATCGAAGTTAGGGATTATTATTATTATTATTATTATTAATGATTTTGGATTGGGTAAGATTAAATTAATAATTATTAATAAACAATTATTACGAACCCTTTATTTTCCCCAGTTTTGCACAACACACAAAACACCCTCCGCAAAAATTAGCCAAACTTCTCCGAAATCCGTGCATAAAACTAAAAGCGGCGCCAAACTGAAATACTTCAGCCGTTTCCACCACTCTATATCCCATCATCCTGCAATGGGACCTATGGCATGTGACCCCTCGTTGAGAAGCTGAGGGTCTTCTCCATCCAACCCCCCCCATCCTCCCTCCATTCCCCTCCCCCGGCCCTCCAGACCCCTTCCCCACTTTATATCCCATCATCCTTCCACGAAAAAGGATGCTGAGACCTGGACTGTGACCACTCGTTGAGAAGCTGAGGGTCTCCTCTATATGACCCTCCACCTCTCCTCCCTCCATAACCCTCCCCCATTCCCCTATGCCCACTTTCTCACTCTATTTCCTACTGTCCTTTAATTAAAAAGGATGCTGGGACCTGGAGTGTGACCACTCGTTGAGAAGCTGAGAGTCTCCTCTATATGACCCTAAACCTCTCCTCCCTCCACACAACTTCCCCAGCCCTCCACAACCCTTCCCCACTTTATATCCCATCGTCCTTTGATGAAAAAGGATGCTGGGACCTGGAGTGTGACAACTCGTTGAGAAGCTGAGGGTCTCCTCTAACCGACCCTCTACCTCTCCTCCATCCATACCCCTTCCCCAGGCCTCCATACCCCTTTCCCACTCTATATCCCATCGTCTTGCAATGAAAAAGGATGCTGGGACCTAGAGTGTGACCACTCGTTGGAAAGCTCAGGGTCTCCTCTGTATGACCCTCCACCTCTCCTCCCTCCATATCCCTCCCCCAGCCCTCCAGACCCTTTCCCACTCTTTATCCTATCGTCCTTAAATGAAAGGGGATGCTGGGACCTATGGCATGTGACCCCTCGTTGGAAAGTCCGATCCCCCCTCCTACCTCTATACCCCTTCCCATGCCCCCTCAGACCCCTTTTTTCCAGTCGCCCCCTCCTACCTTCTTTGGAGAGCTTGGTCTTCTCCCAGGGGTCTGCTCCCCTGCGCTCTTCCTCCTCTTCCTCCTCCTCCTCCTCCTCCTCTTCCTCCTCGCCCCTTCCTCCTTTCTCCCCAGGGGTGGGTTGCAAGTACCATCCTCCCCCAGAGCCCCCATCGGCCATCAGGGCCTCCAGGTCGAGGCCCCCCAAGGCTCCCCCTTTAGCCCCAGGGATCGGGGACCCCTGTTCAGGACCCCCAGCCTCGGACCCCTTCTTGGGACCCCCGCTTCCCTTCCCAGGGGGGTCCTCAGAGATGCTGAACTGCTGCCTCTGGAGCTGGATCTGGGCCTGGAGGATCTCCAAGGGGTGGATGTCCTCTGGAGGGGAGACCGAGACGGAGGAGGACGAGGAGGGACCCCCGACCACCACCACAGTTGGGGGGCTTGGAGGTGGGACCCCCATAGCCATGGATGGGGGGCCCTCTGCCTCCTCTGACCTCCGGGGGGCTGATATAGGGGACCCCCCTTTGTCCTGTGGGGGCATCAGGACCTCCCCGGGTTCTTGGGGGGGCTCCATGGGGCGCCCTTTGGGGGTCTCGACATTGGGGGTCTCGAAGAAGCCCCCCACCGCCGCGGGGCTGAGGTGACCGCTCTCCCTTTTCCGCCTCCCCCGGCCCCTGGCCCCCATTTTGCCCTCTTGGGAGGCTGGGGAGAAGCCCCCCGGGGCGTTTGGGGAGAGGGTCGTGTTGTTGGGGGGCGACGAGAGACCCCTTTCTGAAGGTGGGGGACCAGTTAGGGGTAGAGGGGGTCCCTGGGGGGGCTGCGGAGGGTTGGGGTGGCCCTCTTGGGGGGATTCTGCGGTCACCCCTTTGCCCCCCCTTGGGGCAGGTTGGGGGGCTGGCCCCCCACTCTTTTTCCCGAAGGTGACGTTGAGGTTGGGGGCTCCCAAACTGGCGATCATGTTCTGGCAAGCGGTAGAGAGGGCCGCCAGGCAGCTCTGCCCAAAGAGACCCCCCACATTTGGGTTGGGGACCCCCCCTGAGGATGGGGATGATGAAGAGGATGAAGGTGGAGGGGGGACCCCTTCCTTGGGGACCCCTTTGGAGAAGGAGCCCAGGGAGAGCCCCCCGAGTTTGCTCTGGGGCGGCCGAGGGGAGAAGTCCGATGCTGAGGAGGGTGTGGATGATGGGAACTCAGCCCTGAGCCTCTCTGGGGGGCTCACCCCAAAACCAGGAGGCGAGGAGGAAGAGGGTTGCGGGGGTCCTTGGCCGGGGAACCCCTCCATCGGCATCCTCATTTGGGGGTCTCCGTGGAGGGAGGAGGGTCGGAAGAGCATCTCCGATGGTGGTGGTGGTGGTGGTCCTCCTGTAAACCATCCTCCGTTGGCATCCTGGGGATGATGGGAGCTGTGGTGGTGCTGGTGATGGTTGCGGGTGGCCGCCATCTGCTTCATCATCAGGGCCGCAGCCTGCCTTTGTTGTTGTTGTTGTTGTGGATGGAGTTGTTGCTGCGGAGGATGGTGGTGGTGATGCCGCTGATGGTGTTGCAGAGGATGATGAAGAGGCTGCTGCTGCTCAGGATAATAATCCATAAAGTCTTGGAACGACGAAGACGAAGACGACGAGGACGACGGCGGCGAAAGCGCCATAGTACCCCCAGCATTATTAGTACTATTATTACTATTGACCCCGCTGCTGTTGTTGTTACTGTTACCCCCCCAGCCTTCGTAGCGGGCCCTTTTGGGGTTCATATAAGAAGAAGGAGAAGGAGCTGGGGGCTCAAAGTGCTGGAGGCGCTGGCTGGGGGTCGGATGGGGATGATGGTGTTGTTGGTGATGGAGCCCATAAAGTGAGTTGGAGTCCCCGTTGTAAGGATGCTGGAGGGTCCTGTTCTCCAAGCGGTGGATGGGGTACTCGAATTGGGTGTGGGGGACGTCCGGGTTGGGGTTGGAAGACCCCTGGCAGCGACCCATAGAAGGTGGAGGTGGAGGAGGAGGCATGAGCCCCACTTGCATCTTCAGAAGAGGAGCAGGACCCCCTTGGAAACCCTCCGGAGACCCCCTGGGGAACCTCTCGAAATAGGGGGCCATTTTGGAAAAGGGTGCTTGTTGGGGGGCTTGTTGCTGTTCTTGAGGTGGAGGAGAGAAGATCCCCAAATCCCCAAAGGGTCCCCCATCCCCATAACTGTATTCCAGGGGTTCCATTCGGCGGGTCAAGGGGTCCAAAACCGGAGGGGCGTCCGAGGCGTTGTTGTTGCTGTTGTTTGAGGATGAAGAAGACGAAGAGGATGAAGACGAAGAGGACGAAGAACTGGAGGAAGAGCCTCCATGGAAGGAGGCGGCCCGGTTTGGGGACTGGTCCAAAGGGAGGCATGGGGCTGGGACCCCGTTTCCAAGATGGTGGTGGTGCTGTTGGGGGTTAGGGTGTCCAAAAGTCGCCCCCTCTGGGACCACTTCCGGCAGCTCGAAGCCCTCCGAAGGGGAGAAGGTTTGCGGGGGGAAGCTGAGGAGGCGACCCCCATGGAGGCAGCTGGAGGAGGCCGAAGGTGGAGGCTCGGGTCCAAAGCCTCCATTGAAGTGCTGGGGATGACGGTGGTGCTGGTGGTGGTGCTGGTGCTGCTCGGCTTGTTGTTGGTGGAAGTAACCTGTTGCTGTTGCTGGGGATCCTCCAAGGACCTCTCCATTGTTCCTGAAGGAGAAGCCATCCCCGGATGGAGGCAGATGGAGGCTCATGGTGGCGTTGGCCACCGCCTCCAAAGTGGCCTCAGCCCCTCCGCCGTTTTGGAGAGGGAACCCTTTGAAGGAGGGTCCAAACAAGGGCTTGGCCCCTGGACCCTCGAAGGGCTCCAAGGAGAACATCAGTGGAAGGTAAGGAGAAAAGAGAGAAGGAAGAAGAAGAGATGGAGGAGGAGGATGGAGAAGAAGAAAGGAGGTGCAGGATTCGCATCACATCCCTGGGAAGAAGGAGGCATCGGGCGGCCCTCTCTCGGCGGCTCCTTTCCTCGTTCTCCCTCCCGAGGCTCCGTTTTGGGGGGTTTTCTGAGGGTCTTGGGTGGGTTTAAGGGGGGCTCCTTTCCATCCAATGAGGGAAGACTAGGAGGAGGTGCTTAAGGTGGACTTGGAGAGGTTGGCGGGCACCTTGTTCCTTCCCTGTTTTAATCCCTTTCCTTAACGCGCAGGAAGACCTCCTTTGGGGCCACGGTACAGAAACGTTGGGGTCCCCTTGACCCAAATTTGGGGTACCGGGACCCTTCCCCAAATAAAAGGGGCCGTGCGCAACGAAAACCCTTGCTCTCCCATTGTGCGTAATGGAGAGGGATAGGGGGACCTTGTTCCTTCCCTGTTTTAACCCCTTTCCTTAAGTCGCAGGAAGACCCCCTTTGGGACCGTGATAAAGTTGGGGGTCCCATTGACCCAAATTTGGGGTCCCGGGACCCGTCCCCAAATAAAAGGGGCCGTGTGCAATGGGACCCCTTGCTCTCCCATTGTGCGTAATGGAGAGAGGGGGGCACCCTGTTCCTTCCTTGTTTTAACCCCTTCCCTTAAATCGCAGAAAGACCCTCGTTGGGGCCACAGTAGATAAGGGTCGGGGGTCCCTTTGAGCCGAATTTGGGGTCTGTAGACTCCTCACTAAAAGAAGGGCTCCGTGCGCAACGAGACCCCTTGCCCTCCCATTGTGCGTAATGGAGAGGGATAGGGGGCACCCTGTTCCTTCCCGGTTTTAACCCCTTACGTCGCAGAAAGACCTCCTTTGGGGTCACAGTAGATAAAGGTCTGGGGTCCCCTTGACCCGAATTTGGGGTCTGGGGACCCTTCCCCAAATCAAAGGGACCGCGCGCAACGAGACCCCTTGTCCCCCATTGTGCGCAATGGAGAGAAATGGGGGTGGTCCTTGTTCTTGGAGACCCCCCTTTTTTTGCCGTTCCTCCTTAAGAGAAAAGAAGGGGAGGACCCAAACCTTGGCTCTGCCCCTTTCCCCAAATTCCTCCCCATTCCCCCTCCTTTTACTTTCCATCTTTCTTTTGCTGTCTGGAATTTGGGGGTCCTCAAAGGGGGCTACGAAGGGGGCTACAAAGGGAGGGTCCCTCTCTATCTATCTGCCTTGGACCCCCTCCCCAAAAAAGAGACCAACTCCCTCCTTGCATTCCTCCTTTCTTTCCCTTTCCCTTTCATTCTTTCTTTCCTTTGGAGACCCTCCAAAATGGGGGTCCAGGTTGAAGCCCCCAGGTCCAAATTAGGGGGGAGGAGGAAGAAAAGGACCTCCAAATTGGGGCGGGGTACCTCTCCCAACCCCCAAAATGGGGGAGAAGACCCCTCTATTTCTCTATCAGGGCCCTCCCAGATAGGGGAGGGGTCCTTCCTTTTAAGAACCAGAGGGACCCCTCCCCAGAAAGGGACCAATAATAAGAGGGGGGTTCCTAATGAAACCAATAATGGGGAGGTTCTATTGATTAAAGGGATCCAAAATGGGGAAGACCCCCCCAATTTATCTCTCTATGGAGGGTCCCCCATTTTGGATCCCATTAAGACACACAGAGACCCCCCTCCCCATTATTGGACCCTTTCTGGGGGTCCCTAATAGAGGAATATAGGGAGAAATAGGGGGGTCTTCCCCCCAGTTTGGATCCCTTTAAGCCATAGACCCCTCCCCATTATTAGTCCCTTTCTGGGGGTCCCTAATAGAGGAATATAGGGATAATTAGGGGGGTCTTACCCCCATTTTAGATCCGTTTAATCAATAAACCCCCTCCCCATTATTGGACCCTGATATATATATTGGGGAGGGGGTCTATATGTTCCTTAAAGGAAGCACCCCTCCCCATTATAGACCCAGTTCTGGGGGTCCCTGATAGAGAAATAGAGGGAGAAATTGGGGGTCTCTGTGTGTATGTGTGTGTATGTGGGGAGGGAGTCCTTCCTTTAAGAAGCCGTCTGTCTGTCTGTCTATCTATCTATCTATCTATCTATCTATCTATCTATCTATCTATCTATCTATCTATCCCTCCTTTGCATTCCTCTTTTCCTGCCTTCTTTCTCTTCCTTCCAAAAGGAGGACTGAAAATGTAATTAAATATTGATTTTGGGATAATTGGTTTTCTTCCCTTCAACCCCTTTTTTTTGGGGGGGGGGGGTCTTCAGAGGATAAGAATTAGGGGGGGATAAGAAAGAGACAGATGGAGAAAAGGAAAGGGAAAATAGCGGGGAGAAGGAAAGAAAGGACCCCTCCCAAATTGGGGAGAGAAGGGGCCTATTTGGAAGACTATTAGGCTTCTCCTCGGGCCTTTGCTGCTCCCTTGTGGACCATTAAGGAACAGCAAGGAAGGGAGCATTTAATTTAATTTTAATTGCTTAAAATTAAATTTAAAATATAATATAATATATAAAATAATATCATAGAAGATCAATTTAAAAATAAAATAAAAAATAAACAAATTGTTAAAATAATAAATAAATAAATAATAAATAAACTATTAAAATAAGATTGAAATAATATAAAATATAAAATAAAATATAAAATAATATCAGAGAGATCAATTTAAAAATAAAAAATAAAAAATAGAAATGAAGAAAAATAAAATAAACAAATAAAAATAAATTGTTTTTATAAAATAAAAACAGAAAATAAATAAATAGTAAATAATAATATAACATTATAAATATAAAATATAATAAAAATATAAAATATAATAAAATATATAAATGAAAAAGAAAAATATAATAAAATAATATAAAATATAAAACAATGAATTAAATAAAAATATAAATATATAAAATAATATAAAATATAAAATTAAACAAAAATATACTATAATTAATATAAAATAATATAAAATATAAAATATAAAATTAAATAAAAATAAAAATAACATAATATAAAGTTTTAAAAATAAATTAAATTAAAAATATAATATAAAATATGAAATATAAAATTAAATATAAATTAAATTCAATTGAATTAAAAACATAAAATAAAATAATATAAAATATGACACATAAAATTAAATATAAAAAATTCAATTGAATTAAAATATAACATTAAATATACAAATTATAAAAATAAAATATACAAAATAAAATATTATACACACACACACAAATATATACACATTTTAATATTATATATTTATAATTTAATAATAATTTTGAAATAAAAATGTAAAATAAAATAAATAATTAATAATAAAAATAAAAACAAATAAAGATGAGTCAAGTTTGCAAAAGTTATATAGATGTTTAACGTTTTATAATTCCATTAATAAACCTCCTTTATTCTTCACTTGTGTTTTTAAGGGTCCAATCGGAGCAAAAACCTTCGCAAAAGGAAACCTGGCGTTTTTGCAAATTCTGTCTCCTTTTAGGGCAAAAACATCCCAATTTGGGGAACATTTTTGGGGAATGGAGTCATCTATTTTGAAAAGGCGTTGCTTTCTTCCAATGGAGACACTGACTCAGCTCCAGTTTCATTTTCCAGGGAGATATATACATACATACATATACACACACACACACACACACACACACACACTATATGTGTGTGTGTGTGTGTGTATTGTGTGTGTGTCTGTGTACATACTATTTGTGTGTATATATATATATATAATGTGTGTGTGTCTGCGTATATAGATAGATATAGATATATTAACCATTCATATTATTATTATTATTATTATTATTAATGTTATTTCCAAAGGTGACTCATGATTGTATTTATTATTGTTATTGTTATTGTTATTCTATTTTTTAAAGCAGGCTCACGATCGTAGTTCATGCCATTATTATTATTATTATTATTATTATTGGGTGAACTTCAATCACGATGAACCAAATTCAAAAAAATTAATATAATAATAATAATAATAATAATACAATATAATAATGAATGTAATATAATAATAATAATAAGATGATGATGATGATGATGATGATGATGATGATGATGGTATGAACTGGTCATGAGACATCTTGGAAGAAATATTAATAATAATAATAATGAGTGACGCTGAAATAATAATAAAAATAATAATAATAATGAGTCGCCTTGGAATAATAATAATAATAATAGTATGAACTGGTCATGAGACATCATGGAAGAAATATAAAAATAATATTAATAATAATAACTACAATCATGAGTCACCTTGGAATAATAATAATAATAATAATAATAAGACATCTTGGAACAATATAATAATATTAATACTACTACTAATAATAATAGTCATGAGTAACCTTGGAATAATAATAATAATAATAATAATATATTTTTAGCTCGCAAATTAATTTTATTTAAATCTTATTTAGATTTATTCCAATATACTTCGCGCCAGAGATTTAAAAACTAAGGTTTTTACATTCAATACAAAGTCCGCCATTTTGGCATTTTTTGGCGTCCAATCCGCGAAAGCCGAATTTTTTCCTAAATTAGCGATGGTCATATTATTTTCATCCGGAAACATTGTTTATTTATATACATGTAGATTATATTTATTTATTCCACATAAAACAACATATTTTAAAAAATTAAATTTAACTTGGGGAGGAAATTTAATTTAATCAAATTTAATCAAATTTAATTAAATTTAATTTAATCAAAGATGGCTCCCATCCTAATGAGAATCGTAATTAATAATAAAATAAAAAATAAAATAAAACAAAAATAATAAAATAAAAAAATAATAAAAAATAATAAAATAAAACAAAAATGATAAAATAAAGCAAAAATAATAATAAAATTAAATAAAAAATAAAATAAAAATAATAGAATAATAAAATAAAACAAAATAATAATATTAAAATAATAAAATAAAATAAAGCAAAAATAATGAAAAATAAAATAAATAAAATAAAAAATAAAAATAAAGAAAAATTTAAATTAGAAAATAAAACAGAATAATAACAAAATAATAAATTAAATAAAGCAAATATAATAATAAAATAAAATAATAAAACAAAAATAAAAATAAAGAAAAGAGAAACAAAAATAAAATAAAATAATAAATTGCAATTCTTGGATCAAGTAATTTTTCCACTGAGAAGTGTAATTTTGATTAATAATATTAAAAAATAACATATAATAATAATAATAAGATAAAACAAAAATAAAGAAATAAGAAACAAAAATGAAATAACAGAAAAAAATATTACTTCATTCCAATTAGCGTTGGATCAGTAGCCAATTATATATTTTTTAATCGTCAACTACAAATAAAAATAACTAAAAATAAAACAATAAATGAAGGATAAAAATGTAAATTATAAACATAATATATCTAATTTTTCCTGGAAAATATATCTATAATAAGGAACAGCCAGATATCGATGAGAATATCAATATTGGAGAGACGATCAATTCTAAAATGAAATAAATCCAGAAAATAAAACAAGTTTATAAAATAAAAAATAAAACAAAATGAAAATAAAAAATAAAAATAACAAAAATAATTTTATAAAATAAAAAAATGAAAAATAAAAATAAACAAAAAGAAAAAATTGTAAAATAAAAAAACAAAATGAATTGTAAAATAAAAAAAACAAAATGAAAATAAAAAATAAACAAAAATAAAATAATTTTATACAATAAAATAATAAATAAAAATAATAAATTAAAAATTAAAAATAAACAAAAATAAAAATAATTTTATGAAATAAAAGATAAAACAAAATGAAAATAAAAAATAAAAATAAATTGAAAAATGAAAAATAAAATTTAAATTGCAAACATAATATATCTATTTTCCTTCAAATCAATATAAGAAACAAAATCAATTCAAATTGTAAACAAATATATATATATATATATATATATGTATGTATAAATTATTTTTGAAAAGTACAACTTTTCTGACTTATGTCGCTAATTTATTATGTTATATTCCATTAATCTCAAAAAAATATTTGTGCGCATATCCAAAAGATTATAATTTTTACAATCCCTTTTTCCCCCAATAATGTGAATATAAATCAATAATCGCTTGATCATTTTCAATGTACAAAACTCCAATAAAATCCTTTATCAGATGAAAATCTGGACTCATAATTTAATACGATAATTTTTTAATTATATCTCGCCTCTCCCAGAAGGATCAATTTATTAAATTAATTAAATTATATAAATTATTAATTAAATTTAATTATTAATTAAATTTATTATTTGCTGTCAAATAAGAGGGGGGAAATAATAAAAATTAAATTAATAATTTATTATTAATGTAATGTTATTAATATAGATTATAAATTACTAATATATATTAATACAATATTATTTCCCGTTTTAGTCTACTTAATAATTAAATTAATTACAGTAAATTAAATTATTAATTAATTTATATATTTATTTATTTAACATTTATTTAATTTAAGATTTAATTAAATTATTTAACTAATTATTTCCACCTTTCTTTGCAGTCATTTACTTTCTTTCTTGAGAGCAGAAAGGGGGGGGGAATTAATTTAATTAATAATTAAATAATTTAATTAATAATTAATTTAAATTAAAATAATAACTTAATTTACTGCAGTTAGTTTATTAATTTAATGAATAATTAAATTAATTTACATTAATTTTAATTTTAATTATTAATTTAATTTATTATCCCCTCTCCTCTTTTTTTGTCAAGAGGGGAAAATAATAATTAAATTAGTAAATTAATTAAATTATTAATTTAATTAATAATTAAATTAATAAATTAATTAAATTAATAAATCGATCCTTCTGGGTGAGAAACTTATCCCAATTCGATTCTAATTGACAACCTAGAAATAAATACGCCATAAATACGTATCGGATCGTCCTAATTCCGAAAATCAAGGCATCGCGAAGGAAGCAGGAAATTAATGGCAGATCGATAATTATTAGAATAAACTAAATAACGAGGCAAGTCCAAATCGTCAGGCGCTAATAACAAATAACGAGGGAAAAAAATAACGAGAGGATTCATTGGTCCATCTTGTGCAGCCTCGGGTCGCTATTTCTAAAACGGCGTTAAAAGCAGACTCCATGATGGCGCTTTGGATTTATACAATGGAAACGGACACATGGCGCGGTGGAACGGCATGGCGCAGTGCATCCAGCGACCCACAGAGAAACGTGTGGAGATGGTGGAGCGACGCACCACGTTGCGTGGGAAACACGTTGGGGGGTCATTCTTCGTTGGCGGCGCTCATCCCTCGTACTTCGCCCTGGTTACGTAACTGTGTGATAAAGAGAATTAAAAGAGATACAGACAATTAAAACAAAAATTCATTAGTTTAATTCGTAATTTATCTCTATCTGAATAATTGAAGGATAAAAATCACAAAAAAATAAAATAAATATAAATAAAAACAAGCAAATAAATAAATTAAGAAATAAAATGAAAATAAAAATGAGCAAATAAATAAATTAAGAAATAAAATAAAATCAATAATATTTGCATGACCCAAAGAAACAGTACTGAATAATTTAAGGATAAAAATCAGAGAAAAATAAAATGAAATAAAATAAAATGAATAAATAAATAAATAAAAATAAGCAAATAAATAAATACATAATAAAAATAAAATAAATCATATTTGCATGACCAAAAGAAACCATACTGAATAACTGAAGGATAAAAAATTGTTAATAAATAAATAAATAAATAAATAAATAGTTCAAAAATAATAAACAAACCAAAAATATATAAAATGAAAATTAAAAAAATATATATAACATTTTTATGACCCAAATTAGACAAAACTAATTTCTATTTTATTTTATGTTTTATTTTTATTTTAAAATATATATAAATAAATAAAAAGAGAATATTTGCCATTTTATTTTTTATTATTTTTTAAAATAGAAAATAAAAAATAAAAATTAGAAAATAAAATAATAAATAAAAATTTTAAATTAAATAAATTTAATAATTTTATAACAGAAAATAAACTAAAATAATCAAAATATATAAAATAAACAATAAATTATGTATATAAAAAAAGAATATTTTTATTTTATTTTAGTATCTATTTTTACAATAGAAAATAAAATAAATAAAAATTAATTAATATAAAAAATTAAATTGTTAAAAATAATTTTAAAATAGAAAAAGAAAATAAAACAATTAATAATTAATAATCAATTAATTAAAAAAATTAATTAAATAGAAAATAAAACAAAATACAATAAAATATAAGTATACAAATAAATACATAAATACATTATATTTTCTATTTTATTTTATCTATTTTTAAAATTGAAAATAAAATAAAATATAAAATAAAATAATAAATAAAAATTAATTAATATAAAAATTAAATTAAAAATAATTTTTATAATAGAAAATTAAATTCAATTAAATTAAAAAAATAAAAACTATGCCTGAATAAATGGAAGGGAAAAAAACGAAGGTGAAATAAGAGTCATCCTGCTTGAAAATGGCCGCCCTGCATGCTTTTTTTGCGCAACCCCTCCGCCAACGCTCCACTTACGCATCTCCGTTTTTTATTTTTGCATCTGAACCTAATGGGAGACCGCTCTAGACGTCCGCTGCCAAAGTCCCCCGGACGGCACCCTTCTTACGTATCTATGGTGCAAAAGCGAAGATGGTCAGTGTGCTGCGTCGTCGTCGTCAGCGGCGGGGTTAGTTGGGATGCGAGGTTAACCTCCGTGTGCAGGGTTAGTAATTTCGTACCCAATGAAAACAAAAATGGAGAGAAGGCCTCTCTAGGAATCTGTAGGTACTCCAATTTCTATGGTCGATCTGGAGGGCCTACGAATGCCTAGAGAGGTGGCTCTATAGGACTCTCTTGGTCCTCCAATTCAACTCTATGGTCAACCTCTGCATGAGTACCATAGAGTTGAACTAGAGGACCTACATGTTGAATATAGTTTCGGACAGACGAAGGAAGGAATGAAGAAAATGGCAGATGAAGAAGAAGAGCGGAGACGAAAGAGAAAGACGGAGGTATATATAAATAATAATAATAAAATCATTATATATATGATTATTATTATTATTATTATTTCTCATCATATTTATCATCAATAATAATTCTAATAAAATCAATAATAATAAAATCATATATAATGATTTTATTATTATTACTATTTATTATTATTATTATTATTAACCTTTATTTATAAAGCGCTGTAAATTTACACAGCGCTCTACATACAATCTTTTTAATTGGACGGTTCCCTGCCCTGAGGCTTACAATCTAAAAAGACATGACACAAAAGGAGAAGGGAGTGGTGGTGGGGAAGAGGCCTCTCTAGTAGGATAATACATATAAAATACATAGCAATACAGGAAATGATTCAATAAAACAGACAACAAAAGAACATCAAATAGCAAGTGACAATTATGCAATGCCTGGGAATGCTGCCCTGAACAGGATGGTCTTCAACTCCGTTTTGAAACTGGATAAAGAAGTGATGGCCCTTGCTCACAGGGGAAGAAGGTTCCAGGAGTGAGGGGCAGCAAGTGAAAAGGGGCGAATCCGGGATGGGGCAGAGGAAATCCTGGGCTGGGACAGCAGACCTTGACTACCAGAACGGAGGGCCCTGGTGGGAAGGTGAGGAGAAAGAAGGTCTGATAAGTAAGGAGGGGCGAGCCCATGGAGGGCTTTAAACGTCAACAGCAGGAGCTTGTACTGAATGTGGAAAGGGAGGGGGAGCCAGTGAAGGGATGCCAACACAGGAGAGATATGGTCAGAGCGGTGGGCGGATGTGATAATGCGTGCAGCTGAATGCTGGACAGAGATTAAAGGACGGAGGTGAGAAAGAGGAAGCCCAGCCAGAAGGATGTTACAGTAATCAAGTCGTGAGACCACTAGGGCATGGACCAGAATCTTGGCAGTAGAGGCGGAGAGATATGGTCGGATTTTGGCAATATTGTACAAAAAGAATCTACAACCCTTGGCTGTGGCCTGGATCTGAGGGATACACGACAGATAAAGATAAAACCAAGACTGCAGGCTTGCTGGACTGGTTGAATAGAAATGTTGTCCACAGAAACAGAAAAGGAGTGTTGAAGGGTGGACTTAGGAGGAAAGACAAGAAGCTCCGTCTTGGACATGTTGAGCTTCAAATGCCGATGGCTCATCCACTGCAAGACAGCTGTGAGACAAGACGAGACTTGCTGTTCAAGCCTTGGAGAAAGGTCGGGGGTGTCATCGGCATACATCGGCATTATTTATATATTTATAATTTTAAAATAACTTCTATATATTATTTATAACTAATAAATTATAGCAATAATGATAATTATAATAATATTAATTTATTACAACTGTTAATTTTATTATTAATAATATTTTATGTGTTGTTTATAAATAATTTAGAATAGTACAGTAACGATAATAAATTCATCTATAAATAAATCATTTACTTAATAGAATAGAATAATAGAATATTATAACTATTAATTATAATAATTATTATTATTTCTATACTTTTAAATAATATTTTATATATTATATACATATTATTTATATATATATAAATAATATATATATGTGTGTGTGTGTGTTTAAATCGGTATTTATAATCACATTTCTAGTATAGAATGTTTATATAATAATAATTTCTATATTTATATAATATAATTATATACAATTATATAAATAAATTTATAAAATTTTATATAATTTTATATAAATAATATATTTAAATATAAATTTAAATGTATATATTTATGTAATAATAATATTTTATATTGCTATTATATAAATGTATATAATTATATGTATTTAAATAATATTAATATATTAAAATATAAATTAAATACACACACACACACACACACACAATATTTATATAATAATAAGCATTATGAAGCATTGGTATTTGCTGGAAAATATACCCGGATACAAAAACAGACCGATGTTCGCTTACAGACGCACTCAAAACATCAAGAATATACTAGCACGGGCAGACTTTGATTGTCCAGTTGTACAAAAAAGTCTGACAGTCAAGGGACATTACATCTGTGGACATTGCTCAGTATGTAGACACAGCAGTAATTTGAAACATTTTGTTAATACTGCTGATGGTAAAAGCTATGAATTGTACAAATTCTTTACCTGTGCGAGCAAAAATGTCATATCCATAATTGAATGCCCTTATAAACTAATCTATGTGGGTATGACCAGCAGAGAGATAAGGACCCGAATTATTGAACACAGAAGTTGTATCAAAAATTGAAAATTGGAAGCCCCAATGGTTAAACACTTTGTAGAGGAACATCACACTTTTGATTCATTCAAATTCTGGTGCATAGATGGGATATCTAATATGAAAAACATAAAACAATTACAAGTATTAGAACTCAAATGGATCCATTGGTTGAATTCTGAATCCCCGGGGGGGTTAAATGAAAATGTGAATTGGTTGGTTTGAGTATTTTTATATCTGTGTCCTATTTTCTTTGTGTTCTGACATTATGAAGCATTGGTATTTGCTGGAAAATATACCTGGATACAAAAACAGACCGATGTTCGCTTACAGACGCACTCAAAACATCAAGAATATACTAGTACAGGCAGACTTTGATTGTCCAGGCTTGGGCCCAGGGTACTTGGAGGACCGCCTCTCCCCATATAATCCGCCCCGCACTCTCAGGTCGGCCGGGAAGCAATTGCTGACAGTTCCAGCTACGAAATACTCTGTGACTGCACAACGGGCATTTTCCAGCTCAGCCCCACAGCTCTGGAACTCCCTTCCCGGTGAGCTCCGCTTGGTCACCTCCCTTGACTCATTCAGGAAGAGGCTAAAAACCTTCCTCTTCCAACAGGCTTTCCCCCAGACAATGTAACATCTGCTCTCTCCCCGATGTATTGTTGCACCTGCACTTTATGCTAGCCACTGTTGTGCTTTTAATTTTGTAATTTTTTATCCTGTTTTTAACTTGTTTTATTGCATTGTTTGCGCTTTTATATATGAATACTGTTGTAAAATTTGTACACTGTTGTACTTGCTGTAACCCGCTTTGATCTGCAAAGGAAAAGCGGGATACAAATAAACAGTTTATTTTATTTATGGTTCCCGATATTGGATCTGTAAGGGTTGATGGTACAGGGGAAGTATTTCCTTTAAAATTTAGTATTCAGATGGGATATTTGATACACAACCACAAATACGGGAACTCAAACGAACTCAGGGATGGGTATTTTAATCCACGCTGACCTCATGTGTGATGGTGATTTTCAGATTCATATTGTTACTCCACACAATATGATTTTTCCTTGAGTTTTAGCAGGATTATGCTCATTACCAGCACAGCTGGTTATATAAGACACTTTGAGAGCAGTTCAAGCTCATTGCAGCTTTTGAATTCAGCAAAGTTATATTGTGTGCTAAGGAGTTATCATACTTTTTATATTTTAAACATTGGCAGGCCACTGAACTTCTTCGAAACGCGTCTGGCCTTTGGTTTTTATTATTATTATAATTGATATAATTTTTCTAATTGCCAAGAAAAAAGTTTTTTTTCTCTCTACCGTTTCTATTGTTTTATTGGCTTTTCTCCAGGGTTTAGTTTCTCTGGTACTGAATTTTGGATATTTTATTCACCCTTAGCATTTATAGATCTTCCAGTGGGGTAATAATGGAGCCCTGGTGGCGCAGGGGTTAAATGCCTGTACTGCAGCCATTCTCTCAAGACCACAAGGTTGCGAGTTCAAGACCAGCAAAAGGGCCCAAGCTCGACTCAGGCTTGCATCCTTCCGAGGTCGCTAAAATGAGTACCCAGACTGTTGGGGGCAAATTAGCTTACTTGCTAATTAGCTTACTTGCTGTTCACCGCTATGATCTTTGGAATAGCAGTATATAAATAAAACAAAAAATTTTTTACCCTTTTAGATACTATATTGTTTTTTTGCTCCAGGGTGCTGTTATTCCCTTACAGTTTTTGCCAGAATCCTTCGATTGTTTTGTATAATTATATATATTACATTTATATAATATTAATATATTTATAATATTATATAATACAAATATATATAATATGTATATTTTATATATATACATACATATATATATATATAAAAATATGTAAACATATAAATAAAAATATATAAATAGGAGGGAGTGAAATACAATAAATATATATATATATAAGTAAAATAAACGTAATATATATATATATATATTATAAAATAAAATATGTAAATATTTAAATAAAATATAAATAACATAAATTTTAATAATTTAATAATAATAATAATAATAATAATAATAAATATAGTTAATATAATCTTCCAATGTCAGAACCAAAGCAGCTTATAATAATATTAATTCGGGGGTTCAGCGAAAACGGGGGTTCGAGTCTCACCGCTTCCAGCTCCCTTTGGGTCTCGTCCTCCATCCTCCGAATGTCTTCCATCGTCAGGTCAATCCATTTGTCCATCCAACAGAAAAGCTGGCGGTGGAAGTTGGTGAAGATCCTCTTTTCTTGCTAAAATCATATAAATAAAATAAGAAAATAAATAAATAATAAATAATAAATAATAAATAAAATATAAAATAAATTAAATTGTAAAATAATAAAATATAAAATAAAAAATAAATTAAAAATAAAACAATAAATAATAAATAATAAAAATAAAAATAAAATAATTTAAATTGCAAAAATAAAACAATTAAATAAGAAATGATAAATAAAAATTAAAAATTAAAAATTAAAATTGTAAAAAAACAAAATAAATAATAAATAAAACAGAAATAATAAATAAAAAATAAAATTAAAAAATAAAATTGCAAAAATAAAACAAATAAAACAAAAAAGAATAAATAACAAACAAAAAATAATAAATAAATATAAAATAAAATAATTTAAATTGCAAAAACAAAACAATTAAATAATAAATGAAAAATGAAAAATAAAATAAAAATTAAAAAATTAAAAATTAAATTGTAAAAATAAAACAAAATAATTTAAATTGCAACAATAAAACAATAAACAATAAATAATAAATAAATAATAAATAAATATAAAATATAAAATAAAAAATTTAAATTCTAAAAATAAAACAAAAAAGAATGAATAAAAACATGGTGTGGCGATATATATCTATATATCCATATTTATGGATGTTTCAACGGGCTGACCTTCTCGATGAAGTTCTCTATCTTGTTCTGGAGTCCCCACCATTTGAACTTGACGGTCACCAGTTTGTAGGCGCACATTTTCGGACATTCGTCGTTCGCCACCAGCTCTTTCTATTGGCGCAAAAGAATAAAATGGATAAAACTATTATTGTTCCAAAATCATGTTTCGATCTATTTTATAGTATAAATACATTTTTTCCATTATATTATATTATACTAATTTTATTTATAAATATTTTATAAAAGTTGATATATTATTTTATATTATTTTTTTATTTTAAATATTTTTATATATTTTATATATTTTATGTTCGTATTTATCTTTTAAATTTTTTAATTTATAAATATATTGTGTATATATAGATATTAACATATATATATTAACATTATATTATATTATATTATATTTTTTTTGTTTATTTATTTTATATATTTAGATACTTAAATGTTTTATTCATATATTTCAATGCACAATATATATTTATATTTATTTTATTTATAAATCTTTTATATCTTTATTTTAAATTTATATATTTATATAACTTATATAACTTATTTTGTATATTCATATTTATTTGATTTATAAATGTTTTATAAATGATTTACAATATATATTTATTTTATATATTCATTGACAACTATTAATATATATTTTCATATATTTATACATTTCTTTAATTTAAAAATGTTTTACAAATGTTTTAAATATTTATACTACATTTTTATATTCATTGACAACTATTAATATATTTTGTTTATATATTTATTTTTATATATTTTATTTCATATATTTATACATTTCGTTTATTTATAAATGTTTTATAAATTATATTATTTTTATTTTATATATTTATATATTTTATTTACATATTTTCCGCCTATTAGAATACATATATATATATATATCAGTTTATATATTTGTTTTATTTATAAATATTTTATAAAAGTTTATATATTTATATTATATTTTATTTTATATATTTATATATTTTATTTATAAATCCCATAAATAGATTTTTATTTTATATATTATTTATATATTTAACTGCTTCCTATTTATATATATATTTTTTATATTTATATTTACATATTTAATTTTTATTTTATACATTATTTATATATTTTGCTGCTGCCTATTTACATATCTATATATATTTACATATTTAATAATAATAATAATTTGTTCTATTTATATACCGCTATTCCAAAGATCATAGCGGTGAACAGCAAGTAAGCTAATTAGCAAGTAATTTAATTTTATATATTTGATAAATATTCCTAATTTTATATATATATATATATATATATATATTTCATTTTTTATATTTATATATTACATTTTATATATTTCCTTTATTTATAAATATATTTTATATATTATTTATATATTTGACATATATATATATATATATAATTTTTTATATTTACTTTCTTTTAAATATTTTATATATTATTTATTATTTTATTTATATATATATATATATATATATATATATATATATATATATATATATAAAAATTAATTACTTACTTTCCAGTCAGGTCCCAAAGGACCCCGCTTGGTCTTGACCGACTGGAATAAGGCCGGGTCTTCATCTGCTTTGTAGTCCTGGGGAAATCACATATGATCAATAGATAATCAATATTCAATCAATATTTAAAGATAATTATCAACGACAATATTTAAAGGCAATATTTTTATATCATTTATATCAAAACTTATAATAGGAAATAAATAAATAATAAAATAAAATGAATAAATGAAATAATATGAAATGAAATACAAAACATAAAAGAAATACCTGTAATAAAATGAAGTGAAATATAAATAATAAAATGAAATGAAATACAAAACATAAACGAATAAATAAAATAAATAATAAAATGAAGTGAAATATAAATAATAAAATAAATAATAAAATGAAATAAATACAAAACATAAAAGAAATAATAAAATAAATAATAAAATGAAATACCGCTTTGCTCACCAGAAAAGCGGTATACAAATAAAGCTTTATTATTATTATTATTATTATTATTAAATTAATAAAATAAATAATAAAATTAAATAGAAAATACATAATAACACAAAATATAAAATTAAAAATTAAATAAAAATAAAAACAAAACAATAAAATTAAATAAAATAAATCAGACAATATTTAAAGACTATGTTTAGACAATATCAAAATGATAATATTTAAGGACAACATTTGAAGAAAATATCAAGGACAATATCAATGAATTATTAAAAAATTAAAATTTAAAAAAAACAACAAAATAAAATAAGAGATAAAACAAGAAATAAAATAACAAATATCAGACAATATTTAAAGACAATACACAAATATATAAAGATAATATTTATAAATAAAATAATAATAATAATAATAATAACAATAATCACTTTATTTATATACCGCCCTTCGAAACATCAGGGCGGTTTACAGCAATAAAACTACATTCAATACAATACAATTTACAATTTAAAAACAATACAATTAAAACAATAAAAGAACTTGTGCCAAATCGTAAGTTGCTAACAGAGGGAGGAGGGCTCTCTGGGGAAGTATCAGGGGTAAGCCTGTTTAAAAAAGAACGTTTTCAGCCCCTTCTTAAATTGAGCCAGGGAGGTTGCTGAACGGAGCTCGATGGGCAGCGAGTACCAGAGAGTAGGGGCCGAGGTGGAAAAGGCCCTTCTGGTGGTGTTGACTAATCTGGTCTCTGGAACTCTTAGCAGATGCTGCCCAGTAGATCTGAGTGTGTGGGGCGGATTGTACGGAGAGAGGCGGTCCTTTAAGTACTCTGGACCCAAGCCATTTAGGGCTTTATAGGTTATGACCAACACCTTGTATTGCGCCCGGAAGCGAATAGGCAGCCAATGTAGGTCTTTTAAGACCAGTGTTATATGACTGGTCCTAGGTGTATTAGTGACCAGTCTTGCTGCCATATTCTGCACCAATTGCAGCTTCCGGGTATGGTACAAGGGTTGCCCCATGTAGAGCGCTCTAGACAGGCCACGAGAGGAGAGATGCCATCCCCGGTCACTGCATCAGTCGGAGACATAGAGAAAATTATTTGGGTGTCATCAGCGTACTGATAACCCCGCGCCCCATGTCTCCGGATGATCTCTCCCAGCGGTTTCATGTAGATGTTAAAAAGCATGGGAGACAGAATGGCTCCTTGAGGGACCCCAGATGTTAGGGGTCTCCTGTCGGAGCACACGTCTCCCAGCTGCACCATCTGGAACCTCCCAGAGAGGTAGGACCGGAACCACTGGAGCGCAGTGCCCCCGACTCCCACCTCTGCCAGGCGCTCCAGAAGGATACCATGGTCGATGGTATCGAAAGCCGCTGAGATGTCTAAGAGCACTAGCAGGGACACGCTTCCCCTGTCAATGCCCAGACGGAGGTCATCGACCAAGGCGACCATGGCAGTCTCAACCCCGTAGCCCGCCCGAAAGCCGGTTTGAAATGGGTCTAGATAATCCGTTTCATCCAGGATCGATTGGAGCTGGATCGCAACCGCCCTCTCGATCACCTTACCCACAAATGGCAACAGCGATACAGGCCGATAATTATTATGCATCAGGGGGTCAAGGGAGGGCTTTTTTAATAAAGGTCTTACAAAATAAAATATAAAACAAATAAACAAGTAATAAAAAATAAAAAATAAATAAACAAGTAATAAAGTATTAATGTAATACAAAATATAAATAAAATAAACAAGTAAAGTATAATTGAAATACAAAATAAAATAAATAAAAAATGAAATAAATAAACAATAAAGGAAATATAAAATAAAAATAAAATATAGAATAATTAATTAATTAATTAATTATACCCCCGGTTCGACTTGGTTCCGGTCAGCAATGTCGATGTGGATGACCTCCACTCCTTTCCAGGCATTTGCGTCCAGTTTGTGGACCTGTAGGGAGGAAAAAGGAAACCCCACCTAAGGTCAGTTTCTCCGGTAAACGGCGCGCGTCCGAATTGATCAAGACCAGTGTTCGCCAAACTCACGTTCTCGGAGGTCCCCAAATCCGGCCGGTGCCATGTCTCTATTTTGATGAAGAAGTTGTCCTTCATGTATTCGTTCTGTCGGAATAAATAAATAAATAAATAATAACATAAATGAATAAATAAATATAATATTAATTAATTAATTAAATAGCATTTAAAATGTATTATTATTATTATTTTATATTTTATAATTACTATATTATTATTATTATTATTACTATTAATACCCTGCTCTTTTATTTAAAAGAGGGACCTTGAAACGGTGGTACATGCTCTGGTAACCTCTCGACTGGATTTCTGCAATGCGCTCTACATGGGGCAACCCTTGTACCAAACCCAGAAGCTACAATTGGTACAGAATATGGCAGCCAGACTGGTCACTGGTATACCCAGGGCCAGTCATATAACACCTGTACTTAAAGACCTGCATTGGCTGCCCATTCCCTTCCGGGCGCAATACAAGGTGTTGGTCATAACCTATAAAGCCCTACATGGCTTGGGCCCAGGATACCTTGAGGACCGCCTCTCCCCATACAATCCGTCCCACACACTCAGAACATCTGGGCAGCAGCTACTGAGGGTCCCAGGGGCAAGACTATCCTCCACTGCGAGGAGGACATTTGCCATCTCGGCCCCGACCCTCTGGAACACGCTGCCCATAGAGCTCCGCTCGGCCACCTCCCTGGCACAGTTCAGGAAGGAACTAAAAACCTTCCTGTTCAAGCAAGCATTCCCCGAAATAAGTCCTAGTTAGTCCCCCCCCCCTCTCTGACGGCAATGGTGAACTGGCTAGAAAGGTATTTTAATGTAATTTTAATGTATTCTTATTGTTATTGTATTGTATTTTGTGTTTGTTGATATGTTGTACACTGCCCTGATTGATAGAAGGGCGGTATAAAAATAAAGCTTTTATTTTTTTTTAATTAAATTAAAAAATTAATAAAATAAAATTAATAAAATAAAAATTAAATACCCTGCTCTTTTGTTAAAAAATTAATAAAATAAAAATTAAAAATTAATTTTAAAAAGATTAAAAATAAATCACAAAATAATAATATAGAAAATAAAATAAAATGTAAAACATTAAACATTAAAAATTAATAAATATATAAATAAATAAAAAGATAAAAATATTGTATTTTTAATAAAATAAAATGAAATAAAATGAAAAATTCAATTAACTAATAAAATAAAAATAAAAATAAATTATTATACTCACCGTTACAACTGTATACCAGAGATATATGTATATATGTATGTATATGTGTGTGTGTGTGTGTGTGTGTGTATAAGCATTAAAAATAAATCATAAATCATAAAATAATAAAGATATAAATATAAATGAAAAATAAAACATTAAAAATAAATCATAAATCATAAAATAATATATATAGAGAGAGAAATAAAAATAAAAAATAAAACATTAAAAATAAATATATAAATATAAATAAAAAAGAAAAATAAATCATAAATCATAAAATAAAAAAATATAAAAATATTGTATTTTTTAATAAAATAAAAATTAAATGAAATATTAAATTAAATTACCTAATAAAATTAAAATAAAATTATCATACTCACCGTTACAACTGGACACCAGGGAGATGTAGAGATGGATAGAAAGAGGAAGGAAAAAGGGAGAGAGAAAAGAAAAGAGTGAATAGAAGAGTCTCTCAATCACCAAAAATGCCTCTCTAGGAATCTCTAGGTCCTCCAGCGCAACTCTATGGTCAACATTTGCCAGACATTGAGGAGCTACAAATGCCTTGTGGAACGTCCTCTCTAGTTGACCATAGAGATGTTTGGTAGTTTTGAAGCTAATTATTGGGACCAGATTTATAATAATGATAATGATAATAATAATAATGTAATTATCAATGTATAATTAAGTATTTAAGTCAGGCACCAAAATAAAACAAAATTTTAAATAAATAGAATAAAATAATTAATTAAAATAGTAAATAATATATAATTAAATACAATAATAAATAATAAACAAAACAAAACAAAATAAAACATAATAATAAAATAAAATAATAATATATAAATAATAAATAATAAATAATTTAACTTAATTTAAATAATAAATGAAAACAAAATAAAAATTTTAAAAATAGAATAAAATAATTAAAAGTAAATAATAAATTAAATTAAATAAATAATAAACAAAACAAAATAAAATAATAAAATAAAATAAATAATAAATGAAATTACATTTAAATAATAAAAGAAAACAAAATAAAAATTTAAAAAGAATAAAATAATTAAATAAAAGTAAATAAATAAAATATAAAAATAGAATGAAATAATATAATAAATAATGAAATAAAATAAATAATAAATAATAAAATGAAATAATAAACAAATAAACAAATGAAAAAACAAAATGAAATAAAATAAATAAAATAAACAATATACAAAAACAGAGCTTAATTGTGGCGTCCCTTAGGGCGCCATCCTGTCCCCGATGTTATTTAACATCTGTATGAAGCCACTGGGAGAAATCATCTGTAGACATGGAGTGGGGTGTTATCAGTATGCTGATGACACCCAAATATACCCAGGTATATAACACCCAGGTGTTGGGCCGCAACCTCCAGTACTGGAGGTTCATGCTCCCCTCAAAGGACTGTGTTCGCAGCTTAGGGGTGCTTCTGGACTCGTTGCTTCAGATGAGAAATCAGGTGAATGCAACGGTCAAGAGTGCCTGTTATCAGCTCCGGCTGATACGTCAGCTGCGCCCTTTCCTGGAACGGGGGACCTCGAAACGGTAGTACATGCACTGGTAACCTCAAGACTTTTGCAATGCGCTCTACATGGGGCTACCCTTGTGCCTAGACCAGAAACTTCAACTGGTGCAGAATATGGCAGCCAGATTGATTACAGGAACAACTAGGAGTCACCTATATTGAAATCACTCCACTGGCTGCCTATTCGTTTCCGGCACAGTACAAGGTGTTGGTCATTACCTTTAAAGACCTCCATGGCTTGGGCCCAACCTACTTGAGGGATCGTCTCCTTCTGCATAATCCGCCTGTACCCTCAGATCCTCTGGGAGGAATTTGTTGCAGTCCACAAAGACCAGATTGATGGCAGCCTCCCAGAGGACTTTTTCCGCGATCACTCCCACTTTATGGAATGGCTGGCCGGCCGAGATCTGTCAAATTGCCAACCTAGAGAGCTTCAAGAAATATGTCAAGACGGATTTCTTCCGGCAGGCCTTCCCAGAATAGAACCTGGCCATGTAATGCTCCCCCCACAGACATATATAAGCGAAGACTGCCCACCGTTATTTTATTATCAAATAAAAGCGGTATACAAATAAAATAAATAAATTATCGTATTATTGTTTTTAGATTTTATCGTTTGTAATTTTAATGGATATAATTGTTTAATCCTTTTTTAAGGGGGGGAATTATATATATTGCATTTTTTAAAGGTTGTACGCTACTTTGATTGTGGAAACAAAAAGCGGGATATAAATTAAAATTTTATTTAAAGTTTTATTATTTATAAAAGAAATAAAATATAAAAAATAAAATAATAAAATATTAAATAATATAATAAAATAATATAATAATAAATAAAATAAAAAATATAAAAAATAGAATAAAATAATAAAATAAAATAATAAACAATAAATAAAACAAAAATATAAAATAATAAAATAAAATACAATAAATAATAAATAAAACAAAATACAAAAAATAGAATTAAGTAATTAAAAACAATAAACAATAAATGAAACGAAATAAAAAATAAAACCGAATCAAATTTAAAATTAAACAGAAAACAATAACAGAAAACAGAACCAAAAACTTGAGAAAAAGACAAATATCTCCAGGAGCGAAAAACCACAGCGAAGACAGCGGCACACGACGCAGAAACTCACCCGTCCGGCAGTAAGGATAGGCGTTCCAGGCCTTTTCGTGGAAGACCAGCGATCCCTCCGGCGCAAACATCCGCACGAATCCGGGGACTTTGCTGCGGAGGATAAAGAGATTCAAACATATCATAGAGTTGCCCTGGAGGACCCAGAGATTCCTAGAGAGGACACTCCACTAGGCCTTTGTAGCCCCTCCTATGCATCTCTATGGTCAGTGTCTGATATATGTTGACCATATTGTTTCCCTGGAGGACCTAGAGGTTCCTAGAGAGAACACTCGACTAGGCCTTTGTAGCTCCTCCAATGCAACTCTATAGTCAACCTTTGACCACAGAGTTGTGATGGAGGTCCCAGAGATTCCTAGAGAGGCCTTCCTACCTCTTAAGGTGGTAGACCTTGTGCGTGTATTGCCCGCATTCGCCGTCCTTTTCGTAAGGCTCGTTCGTCAGGACCTGGATCCCTTCACCACCGCCGGTTTCATTCTTGCTTGCCTCCGCCACCGAATAGAGCTGGCCCACCTGGTACTAAGGGGAGACGCGAAAAGCGAGAGGAGTCGCGGTGGGGATGGCGAATACGGAAATCGTGTTGCGCGGAATAGGAAGGAAGGGAGGACTTACCTCTTGGACAGAGCAAGGGAGGACCACCCGGCTGGAAAACAAAATGGCAGACGGAGAGGGAGAGCGTTGAGAGCGCCGTCACGGAAAACAAAACTCTATGGTCGATGACTCCAAGTCCCATCATCCCTAGTTATAGACTTAGACTCCAAGTCCCATCATCCCTTATTATGGACACCAACTCCCAACATCCCCAATTAGAGACAGACTCCAACTCCCATCATCCCTAGAGACTTAGACTCCAACTCCCATCATCCCTAATTAGAGACTCCAAGTCCCATCATACCTTATTATGTACACCAACTCCCATCATCCCCAACTAGACTTAGACTCCAACTCCCATCATCCCTTATTATGGACTCCAACTCCCATCACCCCTAATTATAGACTCCAACTCCCATCATCCCTGGCTATGAACTTAGACTCCAACTCCCACCATCCCTAATTATAGACTCCAACTCCCATCATCCCTGGCTATGAACTTAGACTCCAACTCCCATCATACCTAGTTATAGACTAAGATTCCAACTCCCATCATCCCTAACCCTAACTCTGTCTCCCATTATCCCTAACTATAGACTCAGACCAAACCATCAACCCCTCAAACCCCCCAAAATAGACTCACAATTCTTTAATGAGCACCATTTTCTCCTCCTCTGGGGGCTGCCAGAAAAAAAAGGGCAGTGCGCATGCGCACACCGGCAATGGCCGTCTTGCCCAGAGCCACTTCCGGGACGGGCGTTTCCCCTGCTATGACGTCATCGCCTCCTCCAATGGCAGCCCAGATTCGTTCCCTTCGTCCCGCCTCTTTCAAAGCATCACGACCATAGAGTTTTTAAGCCCTAGAGCGAACATAGAGATAGGAAGAAAGTTTAGAAATATTCATGGGAGGAAACTTCCGGGTTGGTTTTCATTTCCAAATAAGTAAATCAAAAGCGGTGATCATAGATCAAGTATTGTGTAGATCCCTTTGACAATAGCAATGTCAGGTCTCAGTGACGCAACTTCCGGTCTGGACCGGAAGTGGGCCCGTATTCGGCGTAACCCATTTATTGTTAGTCCTCTCATTGTCGGGGCTGCGTTATGTCTTATTGAGCCCTCGCTGAGGCGCGAAGGATTGTATATCCCATCATCCCCATCGAGGATGTGTGCCTCAAACACCCTTTCTTTTAGTCGTTCTCGACGCCCCACCACAGAGACCAGGCCTAGAGCGTCCCCACGCAAGAATGCAGTTGTCATACATATAGGGGGGAAGTACCCTCACACTCTTGTCAGTCCCCCCCCCCCCCAATTTGGCCCTGTGCTATGGAGGGTCCCCTTGCAAGTAGTGGACTGCAGCTCCCATCATCCCCCAAACCACCAAGTTGAGATGGGATTTGTAGTCCCATACCTATGAGTTTTAGAGACTCCAATTCCCACAATCCCATGCAACTGGGGCTATTGGGATGGAAGGAAAAGGGATAGTGTACTGCATCTCCCATCATTCTTTAACATGGTCTTAGGACCCTCTCCCATCATCCCTTACCTAAGACTCCATCTCCCATAATCCCTAACCATGACCTTAAGACTATCTCCCATCATCCCTGACCTAAGACTCCAACTCCCATCATCCCTAATAATAATAACACAGAATGAGTCCCTAGTTTGAGAGTTCTCATGCTTTTTAATAGACACAGAAATCACAAAGGAAGACGCCAAAATGGCGTTCGTTTTTTTAACCCTTTCTTTTTTTATGAATCACAATAAAAATATGAAATCCTTTTTTCGTAAATATAAAAAAACGACGAAATGGTGGCGGCGGCAATGGCGGCGAGGAGAAAAACCATCCTTAACCAGTTTACGGTTTACGGAAAAATGTGTTTAAAAAACCGCTCCACGTAAAGGAGCACCGCGAGGTGCGTTTGCGTAAAGGGTTACGCAAACGGCGCTGTCCAGGAGCCGGAACCCAAAATGGCGACGGGTGTGGATTGAGTGCCTGTGCGCAAGTGGCAGCGGCGGTGGGGCAATCTTACGCGTGAGGCGACGGGAAGTGAGAGGACGACGCGACCACGCCAACGCATGTATAAAAATACCGCTTTTATTGCTCACGTTGGGGACATGTTTTTGGGTTTTTGGGATATGCACAAAATGGAAAAAAGACGACGATAATGACAAAAAAGTCGCGCGTGAAAAATTTGGGGCGAGGGGAGGACAGTTTTCGGATGGGGACGTGCGAACGGCGAGATCCAGCGGACGCGTCGACACAAATGTCGGAGCAAAATGACCGCCCTGGAAAGCAAGGAAGAAACGCGGAAGCACAGCATCTCTGCAGGGAGAGGGGGCAACATGGCCGCCTCGGACGGTGCCGTCTGACCGCTGTTTGCATAGGGTACGGAAAAGGACCGCGCGAGGGGAACGGTCAGTGTCCTGGCGCTGACCAGCAGTAAGGTCAGTCGGGCCAAAGGGGTGCATAGCAGAACGAGAGCGGATCCGTCTCGGCTCCCGCTCCGGACGCTCGACGCACCGCCATTTTGAACAATGTCGTCATAACTACGAAATTATCAGGCGGATCGAAGGAGCACAACAATGGCGGCACTACGCTTGTGCGAAGGACGGATCCTGCCGTCCGGAGCAGGGGTCCCATCTTATCCTGAACCTCCGCGCGCCAAGCGCCGTTTCCCGTACGCCGCTGAGGCTAACAGCGTCTCCGCTTTCCGTAAATAACCACTTCTTGGAACCGAAATGGGAAGTGAAAAGTGCACAATTCTGCCATTTTGTCCCCACCCCCTCCCCCACCGATAATCCTGAAATTGTGAAACCAACGCAGAACTGTGCCTCAGCACTTTGAAGACGGGAAGAAGCGTCCGGGCGACAAAAACTTATAGCGATTTGCCGAAGTGAGCCGCACGGAGGATAGCGTCGTCGGCGCAAGGGGTCCGACGGTGCTGTCCGTACGCCGGCATCCGTTGGGGGGGTTCCTCCCGAGCGGGAGCGGCGCCGAGAAGTCCTTCATCTCTGCAGCATCCTCCTTCGCACGACGTGGTGACAAGTTCAACAAAGTCAATACGTCGCGGCGGGAAGAATTAAGCACCGCGCCACCGCCGCTGTGCAGGGATTTGGCTGCGGAGGGTTGTTGCGGGACGCTCTGCCAGAACATCTTCAGGTTGTGGACGGCTTGGACTTTGTCGTCAACGGCGGCCATTTTGTTTGCGTCGGCGGGGCTGGACCGCGCCGAGCTGGCGGAGGAGTACGACAGCGCCGGTGAAGGCGTGCTGGTGGCCGGCGAATGGTGCCCCGAGCTCGGCGAGGTGTTTTGCGGCGACTTCGAAATGTGGGCGCTGTACGGCGAAGTGGGGTATTTGAGGCGGAAGACGGGGGATGGCCGGCCCCCATCTTTGGCATCGCCATCGTACGCCGCACAGACCTTCTGGAGGGAGGAGCTCCTGGCGGGGGGCATCGGCTTCAGCGGCGACGGGCGGCTGAAGGCGCTGGTCTCCGACGAACGGAAAGACAACGCGCCGCTGGGCGTCACGGATCTAGCATCCAGGCTGCTGCTGCGGCTGAGGACACCGCCGTTGCCACCATTGCTGCGCTGGAACTGCTCCACGGCGAGGAGGTGCGTCTGCGTCTCTGCCAGGATCTTCTGCGCCAACGTCTGCGGGTCGAGTTTCAGGTTGCGCATGCCACTGCCGCCGTCGTCCTGCAACTTGACGGTGCTGTCCGTCTCCGTACTGGAGTGGTCCAACTCGGCGCCAGCATCCGATGCGGCAGCGAGGGGCCCGACCTTTTGGAACAGCAAGTTGGGGCTGGGGACAAGGGTGGCCATCATGGATGTCGCTAGCGGTTCATTGCTGAGGACCGAGAAGCCTTCGTCGTCGTCGTTGTCGTCTTTGGCGGCAGCAGACGGCATCCGTTGTTGCGTCGGGAATGCGTTTTTCAGCCTCTCTGCGCAGTCGTGGCGTCCATCTTGTTTGGAGGCGAAACTGACCGACGAGGCGACAGAGCTGAGGCTGTAGATGGAGATGGTGTCAGAAGCCATGTTATCCGGGGAAAAGGGCGGGTTCGGATACGGCAGAGGTCCTGGGTTCGAGACGGACTGCGCCGAGGCCAAGGATTCAAGGGAGGAGGAGCTGTCCAGACTCAGGCGTTTGGGGAGTTCGGTCGAATCTGCGGGGAGAAAGGAGAATACGTTTGCACCATATGGCCCTCCGTAGTCCATTCGGACTCTGTTGTTCTATGTATTCCTGCATGGCAGGAGGAGGGTTCTGTGTATTCCTGCATGGCAGGAAGTCCCATCGCTCACCGAAAAGGGCCAGGAGGGTCTGGAGCGCGAAGTGCATCGTCCGGCGGCTGGCCTGTTTCCCCGTCTTCACGATGACCTCCTCCTGGCCGACTTCGCACAAATCGAAGCCTGCGGAAACCCGTAAATGAAAGAAATTCGAACTCAGGACTGGGTTTATGTTAGGTTTAGGCGCATGTTTAGCTTTCGCATCTTTTAAACTTTACTTAATATTTAATTATTATTATTATTATTATTATTATTATATGTAATTTATTTTTATTTTATAATTATTATTTAATTATTATTTAATTATTATTTAAATATATGTGTAATTTTTATTTAATAATTATTTAATTATTATTATTTTATTATTTAAATAAGATTAATAAATCATTATATATAATTTATAAATAAAAAATTAACATTTAAATAAATTAAATCATTATATAACTAATTAAATACAAATAAAATAATAATAAAATCACATAAATAATTAAACAAAATTAAAATTACATATAAATAAAATAACTATTTAAATAATTAAATAAAATTGAAATTATATTTAAAAAATAATTATTAAAATAAATAAAATATATTTAAATAATATTTAAAATTATAAATTAAATAAATTAAAATTACATATATTTAAATATTAAAATAATAACTATTAAATAATATTGAACTTAAATACCTTTATTTAAATAATTAATAAATAAAATTAATACTTCTATTTAAATAATAATAATGAATCAAGTAATTTAATAAAATAAAAATTAAATACCTATATTTAAATTATAATAAAATAATTATAAATATATATTTAATTATTATTTATATTTATTACATTTAATTATATGTTATTAATATAATATAATTAATATAATATAATTAATAACCCCTCCCTCCGAGACAACGAACGCCGTCCGTTGCAACCCGCACGCTGAACCGCAGGGGACTTACCGAGCGCCGCCAGGAACTCGTGGCACCCAGGGAGCCGCCATAGTTGGACGCTGATGGAGACCTGGATGGGGGCCAATAAGAAGTCCTGCTCCTTCTCCCCAACTTGGAGCTGCACCAAGACCTGATGGAGCTGCGCAGGAAGGAGACAGAGATGCGGTGGTCAGGATTGCGCCGCCTCGCTCTGCACCCCCACGCTTGCGGCTTCAAATTACGCGGTTCTATTATTTGCGTATCCAATTAGTATGTCCTCTCTAGGAATCCTCCGGCGCAACTCTATGGTTGGCATCCATCAATATTGATCATAGAGTTGAGTTGGAGGACTATAGAGAGGCATTCCTCTCTAGTCAACATCTATTCATGTCAATCATAAAGTTGCACTGGAGGACATTCCTAGAGAGGCGTTCTTCTATGGTCAGCATCCATCGATATTGATCATAGAGTTGAGTTGGAGGAGATTCCCAGACAGGCATTTATTTTTTGGTTTGGTGAAATAAATAAATTTTATTTTAAAATATTATTTAAAAAAATAAATAAAATTTTTAGAAATAATTAAATCAATAATTAAATAATAATTAAAAAATAATTAAATAATAATAATATTTTAGAAATAATTAAATCAATAATTTAAAAATAATTTCAAAAATAATTAAATAATTAAAAATATTTTTTAAAAATAATAATAAAACAATTTTAAAATTATGAAAAATATTCTTTAAAAATAATTAAATCAAATATAATAATTTTAAAAATAATTAAATAAGTAAAAATAATTAAAAACAATTTTAAAATTTAAAATACTTATTTAAAACATCCTTTAAAAAATTAAATAAGTAAAAACAACAATTAAAATCATTTTAAAATTAAATATTATTTTAAAATATTTTAAAAAATTTTAAATTTAAAATGTTTATTTAAAAGATTATTTAAAAAATTAAATAAGTAAAAATAATAATTTAAAAATAATCAAACAATTAAATAATAAAAACAATAATTAAAAATAATGTGAAAAATTATTTAAAACATTAACGGCGTAATTAATTATATTAACGTTACGACACAATATAGTCGCCGTCATACGCGGCGCAGACGTGTTCCGTTTTTTGGTTTGTTTTTTTTTGGGTGCCCCGTACTTACCATCCCCACCATGTTTCTAACAGCCTTTTGGGAAGCAGAGAGAGAGAGAGAGAGAGAGAGAGAGAGAGAGAAAGGTGTTTAGCGCCCGCAAAATGGCTGCCAGGAAGAGGAAGAGGAAAAGGAAGTAGGCCGCTGTTTCCTCACCCGGCCAATAAGCTGCTCCCCGGTTTCGGAGGCGGAAGTGAGTTTGCAAAGCGCTTGGAGGGCGGCGGTTGGGAGGCCTAGGAAGAAGAAGTAAGTTACGCGTCGGACCCCAAAAACACCCTGCACTTCCCTCTCCCTCCCTCCCTCTTTCTCCTTCTCTCTTTCCATCCCTTCTTCCCTCTTCCCTCTTTCCTCCCATTCTTCCTTCTTCCATCACTTCTTTTGGCCCCTTCCTTCCTTCCCTCTCATTCCTCCTTCTTCCCTTCCTTCCCTTCCTCTCCTTTCTCCCTCTTTCTCTTTCTTTCCCTCCCCTTCCTTCCTTCTTTCTTTCCTTCTCCCTCCCTCCCTTTCTCCTTCTCTCTCTCTTTCTTTCTTTCCTTCCCTCTTTCATTCCCTCCTTCCCTTTCTTCCTCTCTTTTTTCTCCCTTTCTTTCATTCCCTCATTCTCTCCTTTCTTTTTCTTTCTTTCTTTCTTTCTTTCTTTCTCTGAATCTCTCTCTCTTTCTTTCATTCCCTCCTTCCCTATTTCTTCCTCTCTCTCTCTCTTTCTTTCTTTCTCTCATTCTTCCTCCCTTCCTTTCCCTCCCTCCCTCTTTCTCCTTCTCTCTCTCTCATATTCATCCGTTCTCTGTCTCGTTCCCTCATTCCCTCGTTCTTACCCAGCAGTGCCTGGAGGGTGTTGCTGCAATCCTGGAGGCGTCCTCCGGGGTCAGAGGTCGGGAAGAAGACGGCCGCGGAGGGGAGACCGGCAGACGGAGGGTCCAGGCGGAAGCCCACCGCCGTCAGCAGCGCCTGCCACCCGCCGACCCCGCCCACCTTGCGCTCCACGCTCTGCTGTGACGTGTACAGTGCCTTCACCGGGACACCAGATGCCATGCGCTGGAGGGACTTCTCCACCTGCAAATGGAAGGAAGGAAGGCAACCACGCCATCGGCGGCGGCACAATTACAGTTATTCCATTAATAGACACTTAATATTATAATTGATATTAAAAATACTATAAATATTATAATATTGTAATATAATATAATATTATAAATATTATAAATATTATAACAATATTATATTATAATTAATATTAAAATATAAATATATATTAAAATATTATAATTAATACTACAGTATTGTAAATATTATATATTACAACATTATAGAATCATAGAATCATAGAATCGTAGAGTTGGAAGAGACCACTAGGGCCATCCAGTCCAACCCCCTGCCATGCAGGAAATCCAAATCAAAGCATCCCTGACAGATGGCCATCCAGCCTCTGTTTAAAGACCTCCAAGGAAGGAGACTCTATCACTTTCCGAGGAAGTGCATTCCACTGTCGAACAGCCCTTACTGTCAGGAAGTTCCTCCTAATGTTCAGGTGGAATCTCTTTTCCTGTAGCTTGCATCCATTGTCCCGGGTCCTGTTCTCTGGAGCAGCAGAAAATAAGCTTGCTCCCTCCTCAATATGACATCCTTTCAAATATTTAAACAGGGCTATCATATCACCTCTTAACCTTCTTTTCTCCAGGCTAAACATCCCCAGCTCCCTAAGTCTTTCCTCATAGGGCATGGATTCCAGACCCTTCACCATTTTTGTCGCCCTCCTTTGGACACACTCCAGTTTCTCAATGTCCTTTCTGAATTGTGGCGCCCAGAACTGGACACAATATTCTAGGTGGGGCCTGACCAAAGCAGAATACAGTGGCACTATTACTTCTCTTGATCTAGACACTATACTTCTATTGATGCAGCCTAAAATAGCATTGGCCTTTTTAGCTGCCGCATCACACTGTTCACTCATGTTCAACTTGTGGTCTACTTGGACTCCTAGATCCCTTTCACACGTAGTTTCATTCAGCCAGGTGTCACCCATCCTATATCTGTGCATTTTATTTTTCCACCCTAAGTGCAATACCTTACATTTCTCTGTGTTGAATTTCATTTTGTTAGCTTTGGCCCAGCTTTCTAGTCTATTCAGGTCATTTTGAATCTTGATCCTGTCCTCTGGGGTATTAGCTATTCCCCCTAATTTGGTGTCATCTGCAAATTTGATAAGTATGCTCCCAACTCTGTCATCCAGGTCATTGATAAAGATGTTGAATAGCACTGGGCCCAGGACAGAGCCCTGTGGGACCCCACTGGTCACTTCTCTCCAGGATGAAAAGGAGCCATTGTTGAGCACCCTTTGGGTTCGGCCGGTCAACCAATTACAGATCCATTTAACAGTTCCTTTGTCTAGCCCACATTTTACAAGCTTGTTTGCAAGAATGTCATGGGAAACCTTGTCAAAGGCCTTACTGAAATCAAGATATACTATATCCACAGCATTCCCTTCATCTACCAAGCTGGTAATTTTATCAAAGAAATTATATTATAATTAATATTACAGTATTATAAATATTATGTATTACAATACTATAATTAATATTACAATACTAAAATATATATTATTATAAATATAATATTATAATATAGTATAATATATATAATAATTAAAATATTATATATTATATTAAACTGATTATTACATTTGAGAAAACCTATAATATTAAATATATTATTTTTTTAAAAATTAAAATTTATTACTATATTTTCCAAAACTTATATTACAAATTATATGTCTGAAAAATTTAAAACATTATTATTATATTTTCCAAAACCTATAATATCATGTATTATATATTTTTAAAAAGTATATATTTTTAAATTTTTAAAACTGCTTATTATATTTTCCAAAAGTTATAATATAATAAATTATATATTTTTAAAATTTTGAAATTTATTATTATTTTTCCAAAACTTATTTTATATTAAAAAAATTAAAACCTATTATTATATTTTAGAAATGTTATGGTATTACAAATTATGTTTTAAACCATTTATTATATATTCCAAAGCCTATAATATCATATATTATATTTTTTGAAATTTAAAACTAATTATTATATATTCCAAAATTTATATTATATTTTTAAAAAATATTACATTTTCCTAAACTTGTATTATTATTATTATTATTATTATTATTATTATTATTAACCTTTATTTATGAAGCGCTGTAAATTTACACAGCGCTGTACATACAATCTTTTTAATTAGACTGTTCCCTGCCCTCGGGCTTACAATCTATAAAGACATGACACAAAAGGAGAAGGGAGTGGTGGAAGGAAAGGGTAAGAGGTCCAGCAGTTCCTCTCTATCTCCAAGGCCTGGACCAAGGCAGATGGACTGGAGGGAAAATACATACTCTCAGGTAGGATAATACATATACAGTACATAGCAATACAGGAAATTGTTCGATAAACAGGCACCAAAAGAACATCAAATAGTAAGCAACCATTATGCAATGCCTGGGAAGGCTTCTCTAAACCGGATGGTTTTCAACTTCGTTTTGAAGCTGGTTAAAGAAGTGATGGCTCTTGCTTGTGGGAGAAGAAGGTTCCAGGAGTGAGGGGCAGCAAGGGAAAAGGGGCGAATCTGGGATGGGGCAGAGGAAATCCTGGGCTGAGACAGCAGCCCTTGACTACCAGAATGGAGGGCCAGAGTGTTTTAATTTATTTATTATTTATTTAAAATTTATAAATTTTAAATTTATTTAAAATTTATAATTCATTTAAAATTTATTATATTTTTCCAAAACATATATTACATTTTTTGAAAAATTTAAATTATTATTATTATATATTATTTAAACAAATTTAATTTATTTTAATCCTTAATTTATTTTAATGCCGTTGGCGCGTTCTTAGCGCCGATGCCAAAAATACTCACAAGATGGAGGAGGACCCTGAGGGCGTCACGTGCTCGGTCCGGATGCTGGAGGATGTCAGTCAGCGCTTGACCGATGAGGGACGAAGGGCTGGTCAGCTTCACGTCGCTCCCGATCAGCGTGAATCCTGGCACGAAAAACATGAAAATGAGTCCCGCATTTCCCTGGCTTACGATATGTTTTGTGCCATTGGTTGTTGAATTAATTATTAATTATTAATTAATTACTCATAATAATTATAATTATTAATTAATTTTTAATTATTAATATTGGCAGATAATAATTATCTTAATATTATATCTGTCCTAATATTATATAATATATTTAATATTATATTTATCTTATTATATAATTATATTAATAATTAATTAAATAATTAATTATTTAAAATTAAATAATATATTAATATTTTATTAATAATATCATTATAATATATTATAAATGTTAAATAATTAATTAATACGTTAATATGTATAGAACATGTTTTTGTTATAATGTCTATCTATCTATATATATAATATTAATATAATATTATACATAATATATATATATATATATATATGCACACATACAAATTATATATATATATATATATATATATATATAATAAGTTAGCAATATGATTTAATGTTAATATGTATATAATGTGTGTGTGTGTGTGTGTGTGTCTGTGTGTATATATAATGTGTGTTAATATGCAATAATGTTAATACACATTAAGGTCTATTATGACCGCTCCGTCCCATTGGCGCCCAACTCCGGCCGCCATCTTGTGCTGCTGCCGCGCCCTCACCTGCCCAGTTGGAGGGGTGCGAGAAGTCCTTCCTTGCCATGACTGCCTTCATGGCGTCCGCAAGCGCCGCGCTGGCCTTCATCCCATTGAGGAGCGCCGCGTAGAAGGCGCGGATGAACACCTTCGACGCGGCAACCGGCACCGGCCAGAGGGACACCATGACGCACTGCGCGCCCGCCGCCAGGAATGCCCGCGTCAGCCCGATGATGCCGTCGGCAGTCACTTTCCCGTGCGACTCCGGATACGCCCCTAATACCACCAGCTTGACCGCCAACCGCAGGTCCAGGACGTCGGCAGCGGTCAGCAGGAACTCCTGGAGCGGAGGGACATCCGCCATGCTTTCTGCGTCATCATCCGGTGTCCGCAGCGACTCCGGGATCGTGTACGAATTGGCGTACGAAGCATTCCCAGCGCCGCCGCCCTCGGCATTTGGGGTCAAAACCAAGGCGGACAGTTTCCAGGAGACGTGCGTGGCGAAGTGGGCGCACTCCGCTTGTGCCAAGGCGGCGACGACGCGGTCCTTGGTGGCGGTGGCGCCGACCAAAGGCTGGCATCCGAGCATCTCTGCCACGGAGAAGGCCTCCTCCTCGGCCGACGGCATCGGGCCCCAGAGCCAGCGGTCCATCACCGACGGAGGCAGTGCCGGGTTGCCCACCACCGCGGCCGAAGATGGCGAGGGACAAGCGTACGTGGCAGCAGCGGTGGCGGCAGAAGATGAGGAAGAGGCGGCGGCTTTCTTCTGCTGGAGCTGAATTAAAAGGTATTAAATACTAATATCAATATATAAATAATTAATATATTAGTAATTAATAATGAATATATTGATATTAATATTTGTTTATATTTTAAATATTTAATATATTTATTAATATAAATATTTATTTAAATTTTAAATAACTATTTATTTATATATTGATATGAATATTTATTAATATTTTATATATCTAATGTATTTATTTATATAGATAAAAATGTTTAATTTTAAATATCTTATTTTTATATATTGATATAAATATTTATTTATATTTTAAAATGTATATATTTATTTATATATTGATATTGATATTTATTTATATTTAAAAATATTTTAAAATATCTAATATATTTATTTGTATATTGATATAAATATTTACTTATATTTTAAATACCTAATTATTTATATATTGATATAAATATCTAAATTTTAAACATTTAATATATTTATATATTGATATAAATGTTTATTTATATTTATATTTTAAATATGTATTTATTTATATATTGATATTAATATTTATTTAGATTCTAAATATTTATTTATTTATATTTAGATATAAATATTTATTTTCATCTTAAATATCTATCTATTTATTTATCGATATCAGTATTTATTTATATTTTAAATATTGCATATGTTTATTTATATGTACATATAAATATTTATTTATTTATTTACATATTGATATAAATATTTATTCATATCTTAAATATCTAATATATTTATCCATTTATATATCTAATATATTTATCTATTTATATTTATACGATGTTTAAAATATAGATAAATATTTATATCAATATATAAATACATATAAATACATATTTAAAATTTTAAATATATTTACATTATTATATCAATTAAATATATATTTAATACATATACTAAACATATATAATATATGTTTAGTATATGTATTATACTAAATGTCATTTAATATATTTAATAAAAATTAAAATTAGATATAAAAATGTAATATATAAAATCTATTAGCATAAATAATATATATAAAATATATATTTAATATAGTAAAATATATTAATATATAACATTAATATATAATATAATTTGTAATATGTAAAGTGCAAAATATTTAAGAAAGTCATACTATTTAATATGTTTAACAAAAAATATTCAATATATTTTAAATATTATATTCATTTCTTAACAAATGAATATTTTAAACATATATATGTGTGTATATTTAATCTCTTTTAAATATATTATATATTAAATATACTTACATTAAATTAATATATTTTAATATATAAACCAGCAATTCAAAATATTTAATAGTAAATGTATATAAATATATAATTATTTAATTAAATTATATATATATGTATGTATGTATGTATGCATGTATGTATGTATTTATTTTAAATATATTAATATATATTAAATATACCAACATTAAATTAATATAATTTAATTATAAACCGGCAAATAATAAATGTAAATAAATATGTATTTATTTATGTAAATTATGTGTGTGTGTGTGTGTGTGTGTGTATATATAATTTAAAATATGTATTCATATTAATTATTCAAAATAAATAGAAAATGTATATAAACATTGATTTATTTATTGAAATTGAAGGAGCCCTGGTGGCGCAGTGGTTAAATGCCTGTACTGCAGCCATTCACTCAAAACCACAAGGTTGAGAGTTCAAGACCAGCAAAAGGGCCCAAGCTCGACTCAGGCTTGCATGAGTACCCAGACTGTTGGGGACAAATTAGCTTACTTGCTAATTAGCTTACTTGCTGTTCACCGCTATGATCTTTGGAATAGCGGTATATAAATAAAACAAATTATTATTATTATTATATCATATAAAATATTTATTTATTTTACATATATTAATATATAATATATAATAAAATATATATTTATAAAATGTACAATTAAAAATATATTTAATATATATTAAATATATATTTAAATATATGTTTTATAATTGATATAATATTAATATTAAATAAATATATTTATACACTACATATAATTAGCGCTTTTAATTAGCGCTAAAACCCCGTAAAAACCGCATCGCCTGCTCTGTAAGGACTCCTGAGTCTGCGACGCCTGTTGAAAAAAGGACGGCAAAGGACTATGGGGAAATGGCATCTTACCTTTGCGCTGTTGCCGAGGGCGCGCATGGAAGGGATGGCGACGAGCGTGAAGCGTTCGTAGAGATACTCGTTGGAGGCGCTGCCCTTGAGGAGCGCGAAGGGGACCAGGAAGAGCTCCCCCTCCAGGACCAGTGTCAAATGGCGGTGGCGACCCACTGGGCCGCTGGCGTGCATCAGCCCCTGCGGAAAAAATGGAGGAGAGACAAAACTGCGTCAAACCGGCCCACCATTTTGAGGCACACGACGTCGCTGTCGGAGCCATCGCAGAAAGCCGCGCAAAAACTCACGCCTTCCAGAGGCCCGATGAGGAGGTCGTAAAGCGTGCGCAGAGGGGACTTGGAGTAGGACGTGGTCCGCCGCAGCAACGAAGACGCCGACGCGTCCTTTGCCGGCGAAACGGTTGCTCTAAGGAGGCTGCTCATGCTCTGACAGTTCCTGCGCAAGAAATACGTAAATTAAATCAATCGATTAAATAATTAAATAAATAATTTAATTACATAATAATAATAATAATAATAATAATAATAATAATTTTATTTCTATCCCGCTTTTTGCCAGGCAATCAAAACGGCGTTCAACAGGTTAAAATACATCTCTATATACATAATACCCCCCTTAAAACAAGATTAAACAATGTAAGATTAAAAACTACATATTAAAACCGACTAAGCTAAATAAAAATCATCATGGGCAGAGTTCACTGGATCGGAAGTCTTATTTGTGGCCGAGCATTTTATTCCGGGAAGGCTTGCCGGAAGAGATCTGTCTTGATGGCCTTTTTAAAGCTCTCTAGGTTGGTAATTTGACGGACCTCGTCCGGCAGGCCATTCCATAAGTTGGGAGCGGTTGCAGAGAATGTCCTCTGGGAGGTCACCGTCAACCTGGTCTTTAAGGGCTGTAATAAATTCCTCCCAAAGGACCTGCGGGTACAGGGCGGATTGTATGGAAGCAGGCGATCCCTTAGATAGGTTGGGCCCAAGCCATGTAGGGCTTTAAAGGTGATAACCAACATCTTGTACTGTGCCCGGAAACTGATAGGCAGCCAGTGGAGTGACTTCAGTATTGGTGTTATATGGTCACTCCTTACTGTTCCTGTGACTAACCTGGCTGCCATATTCTGTACCAACTGGAGTTTCCGGACTAGGCACAAGGGTAGCCCCATGTAGAGCGCATTGCAAAAATCAAGTCTAGAGGTTACCAGCGCATGCACTACAGTTTCGAGGTCACCCTGTTCCAGGAAAGGGCACAGCTGGCGTATCAGCCGAAGCTGATAGCAGGCGCTCTTGACCGTTGCATTCACCTGATTCCTCATCTGAAGCAACGGGTCAAGAAGCACCCCCAGACTGCGAACACAGTCCTTTGAGGGGAGCGTGAGCCCCTCTAGGATGGGAGGTTGCAGCCCAATCCCTGGTTTGGGGGCCCCTACCATAAGTACTTCCGTTTTGTCTGGATTCAACTTGAGCTTGTTTTCCCTCATCCAATCCATTACTGCCTGAAGACACTGGTTGAGGGGAGAGATACCATCTGTCGGTGTCACTGATGACCGGGACATGGAGAAATATATTTGGGTGTCATCAGCATATTGATAACACCCAGCCCCATATCCACAGATGATTTCTCCCAGCGGCTTCATATAGATGTTAAATAGCATCGGGGACAGGATGGCGCCTTGAAAGACAGCACAAGCTCTGTTTTTGAAGAGCGACTGTCCCCGAGCATCACCCTCTGGAACCTGCCCGAGAGGAAGGAGCGGAACCACTGCAAAGCAGTGCCTCCAATTCCTAACTCTCTCAGGCGTTCCAGAAGGATATTGTGATCTACTGTATCAAATGCCGCTGAGAGGTCCAGCAACACCAACAGGGTCACGCTCCCTCTGTCAATGGCTAGACGAAGGTCATCAGTTAAAGCGACCATGGCAGTCTCCACCCCATACCCGGTCCTGAAGCCCGTTTGAAATGGATCAAGACAATCGGCTTCATCCAAGACGGCTTGGAGCTGAAGTGCAACTGCCCTCTCGATCACCTTGCTCAGAAATGGCAGATGAGAAACAGGCCTATAATTTTTCATCTCCAGGGGGTCCAGGGAGGGTTTTTTCAAGAGCGGTCTAATGATCACTTCTTTCAAAGTGGATGGTATATGATCCTCCCCAAGGGAGGCATTGATGATACGTCTGAGAAGTGCCATCAGTGCCTCACCCCCCTGGATGGCCAGCCATGATGGGCAGGGATCAAGAGGGCATGTTGTCTTTTTTACCTCTCCAAGGATCTTATCCACGTCATCAGTACTCACAAGCTCAAAGTGATCCAGTTTAATCTCATAAACGGGTTTACTGGACACCTCAGTAGTTGGTTTTGCTTCAACATTGGCATCCAAATGGGGCTCTTATCTGAGAGATTTTGTCTGCAAAGTAGTTGTTAAAAGCATCACAGCAGGCCGTTGTTGGGTTAAGTAGAGGGTTCTGGGTAGATGGCATCACCGTCAGTTCCCTCACCACCCTAAACAGCTCTGCTGGACGAGACTTTGCAGATGCAATACGAGCAGACGAGGAGGATGTCTTTGCTGCTTTAATTGTCTCTCCATAAGAAAAAAGGAATTTCCTATGGTGAGCTCTGTCAGATAAGAGTCCAGATTTCCGCCAATCGCGCTCTAGTCGTTCTCCCACCCGCTTCATATTCTTCAGCTCTCAGGTGTACCAGGGCTTGCGATTTGAGGCGGGTCGGAAAGGACGCTCAGGAGCGATTGTGTTGATGGCCTTAGTAACATCGGTGTTCCACATATTCACCAAGGCTTCAACAGAATCACCGGCATTATCAACCATCAAACCCTCTAGAGCAGTGATGGTGAACCTTTTCGAGACCGAGTGCCCAAACTGCAACCCCAAACCCGCTTATTTATCGCAACGTGCCATATCCCTCTGGCTTTCTAGTAACAAACTCTGGCAAACTCTGTGCTGGGGCGACGGCACATGTACCCACAGAGAAAGCTTTGTGTGCCACCTCTGGCACACGTGCCATAGGTTCGCCATCACTGCTCTAGAGCTTTCTGGAATAAATGAATAATAACTAAATGATTAAATTAAATAATGATAATTAGATGATTAAATGAAATAAATAATATTTCAATAATATCTGAATAATATCTAAATAATATTTAAGTAATAAATAATAAACAATAAAATTATTAAATAAATTAAACAAATTATTAAATAATAAAATAAAATAATAATTCAGTAAATTAAATTAACAATATTTAAGAGTGAATAAAATTTATAATTAAATGATTAAATTAAACAAAAAACAAATTATTAAATTGAATAAATAATAATTAAACAAATAAAATAAATAATGATTAAATCAATCAATCAATTAATAATTAAATAACTAAATTTCATTAAATAAATAATAATTAAATGAATAAATAAAATAAATAATAATGATTAAATTAAATAATAATTAAATAAATAATAATTAAATAATTAAATTAAATGATTGTATTAAATGAATAATAATTAAACGAATAAACAAGATAAATAACAATTATTAAATAAATAACAAATTAATCAAATGATTTCGTTACATAATAATTAAATAATTAAATAAAAACAATCAAACGATTAAATGAAACGAATAGCAGTTATCGCGCGAATCCGTGTTTCCGAAAGCGCCTCGCCTGTTGAGGAGGTTGTTGCGGTTGACCATCCGGAGGAAGGTGTTGGGGTCGGAGGTCGTTGCGGCAGCGGTCATCCTGTCGTCCAGCTCCTCGGACGGCGGCTGGTCTGTCAGGTCCCCCGCCTCGCTCTCCGTCTCGCTGCCGGCGCACGCCCTGTTCAGAAAAGACGGGAAACGGCGGTCGCTGGGGTTGGAGGGGGTCAGGGGTCATCCCCAGCAAGACCCCAGGATGAATTGGGGAACGAGGAAAAGGGAAAGGATGAGAAAGATGAAGGGGAAGAGGCAGGAAGAGAAGGAGGGAAGAAAGAAGAGGAAAAGGAAGGGAAGAAGGGATTGATGGCAGAAAAGGAGGGAATAAAGAAGAGAAAAGGAAAGAGGGAAGGGGAAAGGATGGATGACAGAGAAAGGAAGGAAGGAAGGAGAAAGAGAGATTGAAAGAAGAATGGATGGATAGAGGGAGAGGAAAATAGATAGAGGAGGAGGAAAGGAAATAGAAGAAGAGAGAAGGAAGAGGAAGGGAAAGAGGGAAAGAAGTATAGATGACTGAGAAGGGAAGGAGGAAGGGAAAGAGAGAGAGGGATGGAGGGAAAGAAGGATGGATGACTGAGAAGGAGGGAAGGAAGAAGAAAGAGGGAAAGAGACAGAAGGAAAAAAGGATGGATGATAGGGGGATGAGAAAAAGAAATAAGAGAAGAAAGAAAGAAAGAAAGAAAGAGGGAAGGAGGGAAGAGGTTGGATGAAAGAGGAGGGAAAGAGGAGGGAAAGAGGAAAGCGGTAGGGAAAGAAAGATGGATGGAAGGAGGGAAGGATGAAAAGGAAGAGAGAAAAAAGGATAGAAGGAAGGAAGGGGAACGGCGCGTCTCCCTTCGCCGCCATTTTTGCGCCCACCGGCGCCACTCACCGCGCGTAGTAGGAGTCGACTCCGAGGGCCTGGCGGATGCTGGCGCCGAGCATCTCCAAGGCGGAGCTGTTGGTGGAATGGAGGTTGGCGCCGACACCATCATCGTGAAAGTCCTCCACGGCGTCCTCCGAGGGTCCGTCCCCCAAGTAGCATTCGTGGAACTTCAGGATCCCTAAAAGCGCGGAGAGGAAGAGGAAGGGAAAGAGGACAAAATCCCTTACGTGAGTCGTGCCTTCGTGAGTTTAAACTGCACACGAAATTACGAAACCCCGCGGTGTCGGGCCACGGCGGTCTGAAAGGCGTCAAACGGCGCCCGATTCGCGTTTCTGAATGACCCACCTGCGCCGGGCGCCAAGAGCCAGCTGTAGAGGTATCCTGCGGCCAGAGAGTAGTAGATGACCAGCCCTCGCTGACCGTTGACCGCCTCTAGGACCTGATCCACCGTCACCGGGGAGTAAGGGTCAAGGTCCGGTGGCTGCGGCTGACCGGTCTGGCGCTCAACCAGGAGGTCCGCGAAGGCCCTCGTCCGGCCGCGCTCTGCCGCCGCCAGTGCCTCATCATGGTGGCCTAGAAAATGGCGGTGAATACGTAAACGTCGGCGAAGAAGGGGAAGGAAGGAAGGAAGGAAGGAAGGAAGGAAGGGGAAGGAAGGATGGAAGGAAGGAACGAAGGATGGAAGGAACAAAGGAACGAAGCAAGGAAGGGGAAGGAAGGATGAAAGGAGGGATAGAAGGAAGGAAGGAAGGAGGGAGGGATGGAAGGAAGGAAGGGGAAGTAAAGAAGGAAGGAAGTAAAGAAGGAAGGATGGAAGGAGGGATGGAGGGAAGTAAGGAAGGGGAAAGAAAGAAAGAAAGAAAGAAAGAAAGAAAGGGAAGGAAGGATGGAAGGAAGGAAGGAAGGAAGGAAGGAAGGAAGGAAGGAAGGGGAAGCAAGGAAGGAAGGAAGGAAGGAAGGGGGAGGGAGGGAGGGAGGGGAAGGAAGGTTGGAAGGAAGGAAGGATGGAAGGAAGGAAGGGGAAGGAAAGAAGGAAGGGGGAAGGAAGGAAGGATGGATGGAAGGAAAGAAGGGGAAGGAAGGATGGAAGGAAGGAAGGATGAATGGAAGGAAGGAAAGAAGGAAGGAAGGAAGGAAGGAAGGAAGGAAGGAAGGAAGGAAGGGGAAGGAAAGATGGAGGGAAGGAAGGGGAACTTAGGAAGGAAGGAAGGAAGGAAGGAAGGAAGGAAGGAAGGGGAAGAAAGGATGGAAGGAAGGACAGAAGGAAGGAAGGAAGGAAGGGAGGAAGGGAGGAAGGGAGGAAGGGGAAGGAAGGAGTAGAAGAAGGAAAATGGCGATCAGTGCTCAGTAATGGGGATATCCTCCTCGACAGGGGATTAAGATGGACATTGACGCAATCTTGGATCTATCAGACATTACGGAAGCGCGCGCCCACGTCCGTGGCGTGTGTCTTACCGAGGCTGACCAAGACACGCTGGAGGGCTTGGTAGCAGGAGGTCTGGAGGTCGAAGAGGGAGATCTTGTAGTCGGCGCCGATTCGGACTTCGCGGCGGATGCCCTCGAAGAGGGAGGAAGCGCGGTAGAGCTGCGGTCAGCGGACACAGGTGGTCAGCCCCAGGACGGTCCAGGCGTCCCTCCCGAGCCACAGAGTGGGTCTATAGGCCTCCCCTAGACGTCCCCCTTCCCTCTCCATGTTCCTCCTCTTCCTCCTCTTCTCCTTTCCCTCTTCCTCCCTTCCTTCCCTTTCCCTCCTCCTTTTCCTCTTCCCCCTCCTTCCTTCTCACTTTCACCTCCTCCTCCTTCTTCCCCTTCTCTCCTCTTCCGCTTCCTTTCCTCTCCTTTTCCCCTCCTTCCTTTTCACTTTCATCGCATCCTCCTTCTTCCTCCCCTTCTCCTTACTCCTCTTCCTCTTTCTCCTTTTTCTTTATCATTTTCATCTTCCCTTCTTCATTCCTTGTTCTTCTTCCTCCCCCTTCTTCCTTCTCACTTTCATCTCCTCCTCCTTCCTCCTCTCCTCCTCCTTCTTCTCTCCCCTTCCTCTTCTTCCTCCTTCCCTTCCTCCTTTCAACCTTCTTCCTTCTCCCTTGCATCTCCTCCTCCTTCTTTCTCTTCCTCCTCTCCTCCTCCTTCCCTTCCTCCTCTTCCTCTTCCCCTCCTTCCTCCTTCCAACCTTCTTACTTCTACCTTGCATCTCTTCCTCCTTCCTCCTCCCCTTCTGTCCTCTCTTCCTCCTTCCTTCTCTTCCTCCTTTCATTCCTCCTCTTCCTCTTCCCCTCCTTCCTCCTTCCCTTCCTCCTTCCAACCTTCTTCCTTCTCCTTTGCATCTCCTCCTCCTCCCTCCTCCCCTTCTCTACTCTCCCCTTTCTTCCTTCTCTTCCTCCTCTCCTCCCCTTCTTCCTCTTCCCCCTCCTTCCCTTCCTTCTTCCTTCTCCCTTGCATCTCCTCCTCCTTCCTCTTCCCCTTCTGTCTTCTCCTCCTCCTTCCTTCTCTCCTCCTCCTTCCCTTCCTCCTCGTCCTCTTCCCCTCCTTCCCTTCCTCCTTCCAACATTCTCCCTTCTCCCTTGGATCTCCTCCTCCTTCCTCCTCCCCTTCTGTCCTCTCCTCCTTCTTCACTCTCTTCCCTTCCTCTTCCTCCTTCCCTTCCTTCGCTCACCTGATGCTGTGCTTCCTCCATGTTTCCGCTGGCCCACAGAGACAGACCCAATCCGTGGCGGATCCGGGCCTCGTCCTCCCGGCGACCGAGTTGCTCCGCCAGACGCAGACCTGTGGGAAACAACAACGCCGGACGCCAATCGCGGTGGGCGGGAACCCCCCCTGACCCACTCCCCTCCCATATTCTCGTATTTTACATATCTGCCGCCGCCCCTCACCTTCCTGGAGGTACATGACAGCCTGGGCATAATTGCGCAGGGCGTGGTGGACGCGCCCGAGGCTGCTGTACGCCGCTGTCTTGGCCGCCAGGTCGTTGGTCTGCGCGGCGACGCTAAGGTGCTGCTCCTGGAAGACGACAGCGCGTTCATAGGCGCCCAGTGCCTCGTAGGTCAGGGCCCATGTTCCCATAGGCTCTGCCTTGTCCCGTGGCGTCGCCATCCTCCTCCGCGATGCGCAGGTCCAGCTGGTGGTAGCGGAGGGCCGCATCGTAGTCGGCTGTGCGCTGGTAGACGCCGCCCAGGCCGCACGCCGCAGCGGCCTCCAGCGACCGGTTCCCGCGTCTCGCGGGCGATGCCCAGCTGGCGCTCCAGACAGGAGACGGCTTGTTCGAAGTTGCCCAGCTGGCTGTGGAGGTGGCCCAGCTCCCCGTACGCCTGCGCCTTGTCCGACAGCGAACCAGATTCATGCGCCACCACCAGGCGCTTCTCCAGGCAGACCAGCGCTTGCTGCAGGCTCCCCATCGCCCTGAGGGGACAAAATGGAGGCCGCGTTGGAGCGTTGGCGCCGGTCGAATGCCGCAGGGCAGCCCTTGGGGTCTCTAATAACTGTATTGTCCTATGGTTCTAACACCCAGCACCTGCAGATATGGCTTTTCCACATCCGATTGCTGTCCTCTCTAGGAATCTCTAGGTCCTCCAGTGAGACTCTATGGTCGACCTCGCAGTCGCACCAGAAGAAACAGATGTTCCTAGAGAGGACACGTCCTTAGGTGTCTAGAAGATGCTGACCTTGCCCTGGAGGACCTAGAGATTCCTAGAGAGGACTCTCCACTTGGCATTTCTATTTCCTCCTGTGTAACTCTATGGCCAATGTCTGGTATATGTTGACCATAGAGATCCACTGGAGGACCTAGAGATTCCTAGAGAGGACACTCCATTAGGCATTTCTATCTCCTCCTGTGTAACTCTATGGCCAATGTCTGGTATATGTGGACCACAGAGAGCCACTAGAGGACCTAGAGACTCCTACAGAGGACACTGCCCTAGGCATCTGGAAGATGTAGATCATAGAGTTGCACTCGAGGACCTAGGGATTCCTAGAGAGGATACCTTACTAGGCATTTGTATTTCCTCCTGTGTAAGTCTATGGCCAATGTCTGGTATATGTTGACCATACAGATCCACTGGACGACCTAGAGACTCCTAGAGAAGACACTGCCCTAGGCATCTAGAAGATGTTGACCACAGAGTTGCCCTGGAGGACCTAGAGATTCCTAGAGAGGATACTTCACTAGGCATTTCTATCTCCTCCTGTGCAACTCTATGGCCAATATCTGGTATATTTTGACCATAGAGATCCACTGGAGAAGCTAGAGATTCCTAGAGAGGACATTGCCCTAGGCATCTAGAAGATGCTGACCATAGAGTTCCCCTGGAGGACCTAGATTCCTAGAGAGGCATTTGTAGCTCCTCCTGTGCAACTCTATGCTCAATGCCTGGCGCAAGTTGACCACAGAGTTTCACTGGAGGACCTAGAGATCCCTAGAGAGAAGGCCTCTCTAGGCATCTGTTGGTCCTCCAGCACAACTCTATGGTCAATACCTGCCACGGTACGAAAAAAGAAGCCTTCCCTTCCATATCTCGTCGTGTCGGGGGTGTGTGTGTATGCACCATTCTCGCCTGCCGCGCCACCTGCCGCCACCATGACGCCCATCTCTCACCTGTGTGCGCTGCCCAGCCCCCGGTAGGCCTTGGCCTGGTCTTGCATGCGCCGGAGGCTCTGCGCCACGGAGAGGTACTTCTCGTAGTGCTTGACCGCCTCCTCGTAGTCGCCAAGCGCCTCGTAGCAGTCACCGAGGTTCCCGTAAGCCCTGCCGCGGTCCAGGACAGCGTCACCACCGCTGCTCAGCTGCTGCGACGTGGCCAGCTGCTGCTCGAAGTGGCCGATGGCCTCCTCGACAGCACCGGCGTTCATCTTGGTGATGCCCATGTTCCCGTAGACCTGCGCCTCCGCGCTGGGGTCCTTCAGCCGCCGCGCCAGCTCCAGCTGCTCCTCGTAGCACTTGAACGCCATGGCATACTTCCCCAGCGACATGTAGACCGCTGCCAGGCGCCCGTGTGAACGGCACTCGCCGCCCGCGTCGCCCAGCTCCTGGTAGACCTCTAGCTCTTGTGTGTGGTACCCCAGCGCCTTGTCGTAATTCTGCATCGAGCGGTGCGCCGCACCCAAAGCGGCGTAGGCGCCAGCCTCCATGCGTCGGTCGCCAACCTGGTGCGCCAGTGCCAGCTGCTGCTCATAGAGCTGGACCGCGCCGGTGACGTCCTTGCGGCAAGCGGCGATGTCGCCCAGGTTGCCCAGCGCGCGGAACTTTGCTTGCGCATTCCCAAGGGACTGCGCCAGCGAGAGGAGGTACTTTTGGCACTCCTCCGCCTTGGTGTTGTCGCCGAGCGCCTTGAACGCCAGCCCTAGGTTGCAGTACGCCTTCGCCTGGCTGAGCTTGTCGCGCAGGTCCTTCGCCAGCGCCAAGTCCTGTTCGTAGTACTTGACAGCGTCTTCATAATTCCCGAGGCAGTAGTGCGCGTATCCGAGGTTGTGGCACACTTTCCCTTCGCCCTCCATGTCCTGCAAGTCCGGCGACAGTCGCAAGTACGACTCGTAGTACGGTGCCGCCTGTGCGAATTCGCCGCGGGAGCAATGGAAGCTGCCCAGGTTGGCCAGGGCACGGGCCTCACTGGGGACGTCGCGCAACTCGCGGGCAATGTTGAGGTGGTTCTGGTAGTGCTGGAGCGCGCGGTCATGCGCGCCGAGGGCCTGGTACGCCACGGCGAGGTTCCCATGCGTCGACGCCTGCGAGGCGCGGTCATTGACCTCCATGGAGATCTGGAGCTCCTGGCGGTGGTACTTGATCGCCTGGTCGAAGCACCCCAGGGCACTGTAGGCATTGCCCATGTTCCCGTAGGCGCGGCCTTGCGCCGCGTAGTCGTTCAGCTCCTGTGCCACGGAGAGGTGCGTCTTGTGGAGCTTCAGCGCGCCCTCGAAGTCGCCCTTCATCTGGTAGATGATTCCTGCGCGAGACGGAGAAAAGCAATCAATTAATTGTGCCACTACGTGCCGTTTGGGGGTTTGATTGACATGTCCTCTCTATGGGGTCAACCACAGAGTTGCGCTGGAGGGCCTAGAGAGTATCCCCTGGGAACAAAGTAGTTCGGACACCTCTCTAGGAATCTGTAGGTCCTCCGGCGCAACTCTGACCATAGAGTTGCAGCAGACGTTCCTAGAGAAGACGCTACTCAAGGCATTCGTAGGTCCTCCAGCATCAATTTCTGATTGATACTGATCATAGAGTTGCTCTGGAGGACCTAGGGATTCCTAGAGAGGCGTTGCATGACCATGGAGATGCTCTGGAGGACCTAGGGATTCCTAGAGAGGCGTTGCATGACCATAGAGTTGCTCTGGAAGACCTAGCGATTCCTAGATAGGCATTGCATGACCATGGAGATGCTCTGGAGGACCTAGAGATTCCTATAGAGGCATCACATGCCTCTATGGTCAAATTATGGCCTAGTAAACTAGTCCTGGTCAGACCCAATTCTTCCGCAACTGAATGACCCGTGTCGACCGTTATTATGTCTGAGCGCACCAAGATTGCCGCCGTTCGGTGCCAGACCCGCTCTTACCAAGGTTGGAGGAGGCCCTTCCCTCGGCGGCGCGGTCCCGGAGCCCGGCGGCGATGGTGAGCTGCTCCTGGTGGTACTGCTTGGCCCTCTCCAGGTCGTGCATGCAGCGGGCGGCGTGTCCAAGGCCGGCGTAGGCGCGCATCTCTATGGCCTTCTCCCCCAACTCCCTGGCCAGCTCCAGGACGTGGTTGTGGTAGGACATGGCCTTGTCGAAGTTGCGCCGGTAGTGGTAGGCACTGCCCAGGTTGCTGTATGCACGGGCCTCCTCTTTCCGGTTGCGCAGGTCCTTGGCCAGCGCTAGGTGGCACTCGTGGCTGTGCACGGCATTCTCGAAGTCGCCCATGGCGATGTAGACGGCGCCCATGTTGCCCAGCTCCCGAGCCTCGGAGAGGTCATCCTTGCCCTGTTTGGCCAGCAGGACGCACTGCTTGTGGCTGGCCAGAGCGTTGGGGTAGTCGCCGATGGCCGTGTAGACGTGGCCCAGGCTGGTCAGTGCCGAGGAGGCCGCCTGCGGACAACAGACAGATGGACAAATGGACAGCGGACAGAGAAAGGAGAAAGTCAGTTGCCGACACGCAGGTCCGTTTCCCTGGCATCCCCAATAATCAATAGCGATCAATAATCAAGATGTGCGCTTCCGAATCAATCGCAACTCTGAGAGAGGCGGAGACTGACATCAGCGGCGCACGGATCCGTCCCCCGGCATCCCCTCGCAAACCAATAACGACGTGATCAATAATCAATAGTGATAAATAATCAAGATTAGTATGCCTTTGGATGCTTTGCAACTTTGGGACAGAGGTGGAGATCGATGGCACAAAGCTCCGCCCCCCGGGCATCCCCTCACGAACCGATAACAACGTAATCAATAACCAATAGCGATCAATAACCACTCACCTCCCTATCCTTCAGCTTCATGGCCAGCATTAATTGGTGCCGGTGGTTCGTCAAGGCTTCACGGTAATTGCCTTTTGAGAAGAAGGCGGAGCCTAGGTTCCCGTGGGCGCGGCACTCGCCCATCTGATCACCTGCGAGGGATACAGATTTTAGCGCCGCTAATTGCGCGGGATTAACGTTAAGTCGGTACACGAGGTTTCCCGATGTGCTCCCGACTGTCCGCACTGCACAGAATTAACGTACAAGGTTCCCTAAAACGTCCCAACCGTCCAAATTGTGCAGGAGCGTTGCGCCCATGTGAACCGCGCCGAAACCACGTAGGAGGCGGTACCTAAGGTCTTGGCGACGTCGAGGTCCTGCTGCATGTAGGCAGTGCTCTTCTCGGCGTTCCCGAGCGACCAATAGGCGCTGCTCAAGGCGGAGAAGACGGAGCCGCGCAGCTTCAGGCTGCAGGTGCCGATCTTGAGTGCCGCCTCCAGGACCACTGCCGAAGCACCATGATGGCCGGCGGTGAGCAGCTCTTGGCCTACGACGGACACCACCACGAAGGGGCTCTTGTCCAGCTTCATCTTCTGCAGTTGGTGGTAGGTCGGCTCCAGCGACTCTGCACAGGATGAAAAAGGTGCGGGAAATACGTTAGCGTGCGACACCCCCCCCCCCCCCGGCGACGGCCACCACCATTTTGTCCCCCTCCTGAAGGAGCTAGAGATGCCTAGAGAGAACGCTTCTATAGTCGCTTCTGGAAGATGCCAACCATAGAGTTGTGCTGGAGGACCTAGAGATGCCTAGAGAGGACACTTCTCTAGTCGCTTCGTGAAGATGTTGACCATAGAGTTGTGCTGGAGGACCTGGAGATTCCTAGAGAGGACACTTCTCTAGGCATCTGTAGGTCCTCCAGCGTGACTCTATGGTAAATCCTGGCAGATGCTGACCATAGAGTTCTACTGGAAGACCTATCTAGGAATGTGTAGGTCCTCCAGCACAACTCTATGGTCCAATCCTGGCAGACACTGACCATAGAGGTTTGCTTGAGGACCTATCTAGGCGTCTGTAGGTCCTCCAGCATGACTATACGGTTGACCATAGAGTTGCGCCGGAGGACCTGCGGGTTCCTAGAGAGGACGCTTTCCAGGGCGCACTCACCTCGCATGGGGGACTTCATGGCAGCCTCGACCATCCCGACCAGCAGCTGGAGGCTCTTTGGGTCCTGCGCCAAACCGGACGCGAAGGCGGCCAAAGCGTCGGCATGGCGGCCCAAGTACTGGAGGGCGACGCCTTGTCGGAAGTAGGCCTGCGGAGGAAGAGAAGACGCGAGTGCGGATTATGGCCGCCATCTTTAAATACGTATGGTCAGCAATTAATAATACGGCGCATCCGCTGGTAACGTGTTTAAATCAGCCGCGTCCGAGTGGGTTCGAATTCGTGTGCCGTCGCGGAAATCCACTAGGGAGAACAACACTTGGAGTAAAGTAATAGTAATAACAATAGTAATAATAAAAACAGCTGAGAAGTCAACTGAAAAGTATTCAGTTTATTCTATTTTATTAGCTTGAGTTATTTATCTATTTAGAGTATTTATTTAGAGTAGAGTATTTATTCGGAGCATTTATTCAGATTATTTATATAGAGTGGAGTATTTATTTAGAGCATTTATTTAGAGTATTTACTTAGAGTATTTATTCAGAGTATTTATTTGAAGTGGAGCATTTATTTAGAGTATTTATTTAGTGTATTTAATTAGAGTAGATATTTATATAGAGCTTTTATGCAGAGTATTTATTCAGACTAGAGTATTTATTCAAAGTAGAGTATTTATTTAGCGTATTTAATTAGAGAAGATATTTATATAGAGCATTTATGCAGAGTTTGTACTTAGAGTATTTATTTGGAGTATTTATTCAAAGTAGAGTATTTATTTGGCGTACTTAATTAAAGTGGATCTTTATATAGAGCATTTATGCATAGTATTTACCTAGAGTATTTAGCTAGAGTATTTATTCAAAGTAGATTTATTCAGAGTATTTATTCAAAGTAGAGTATTTATTCAGAGTATTTATTTAGAGTACTTAATTAGAGTGGATATTTATATAGAGCCTTTCCGCAGAGTATTTATACAGAACAGAGTATATATTTGGAGTATTTATTCAGACTACAGTATTTATTTGGAGTATTTATTTGAAATAGAGTATTTATTTAGAGCATTTATTTAGCGTATTTAATTAGAACGGAGTATTTATGTAGACCATTTATGCAGAGTATGTACTTAGAGTATTCATGTGGAATATTTATTCAGAATAGAGTATTTAATAGGAGTATTCAAAGTAGAGTATTCATTTAGTGTATTTAATTAGAGTGGATATTTATATAGAGCATTTATGCAGAGTATTTACCTAGAGTATTTATTCAGAGCATTTATTCAAAGTAGAGCATTTATTTAGAGCATTTAATTATAGTGGATTATGTATATAGAGCATTTATGTAGAGTATTTATTCAGAATAGAGTATTTATTTGGAGTGTTTATAAATATAAATATTCCAAATACTCTATATAAATATTTACAGAGTATTCAAGAGTAGAGTATTTACACATAAAACACTGAATAAATACTCTATATACTTTATACCTTATAAAGAGTACTTATTCAGAGTACTTATATGGAGTGGAGTATTTATGTAGAGCATTTATTTAGAAGTATTTACTCATAGTATTTTTATAGAGTATTCAGAGTATTTATTAAGAGCAGGGTATTTATATAATTTATTTAGAGTATTTATTTTGAGTATCTATATAGAGTATTTTTAAAGAGTATTTTTGTGTGGAGTATTCGAGTATTTATGGAAGGAAGGAAGGAAACAGAAGGAAAGGAAGGAGGGAGAAAAAGGAAGAGGGAGGGAAGGATGGTGGGAAGGAAGAACAGATGGAGGAAGAAAAGAAAGAAGAAAGGAAGGAAGCAACAAAAGAGGAAGGAGGAAGGATGGTGTGAAGGAAGAACAAAAGGAGAAGAAAGGAAGGAAGGAGAAATGAAGAAATGAAGGAAGGAGGGAGTGAAGAAGAAGTATGAAGGGAAATACCCTTCCCATTTCAGCTCTCCTCCCTTCCTTCCTTCCTTCCTTCCTTCCTTCCTTCCTTCCCTTTTATCTGATCTATCCTTCCTTCTATCCATCTCTTCTTTTATCTCTCCCTCTTCCTTTCTTCCTTCCTTCCATTCCTCCCCTGTCATCTCTCCCCTCCTTCCTTCTTTCCTCCCTTCCATCTATTCCTCCCCTCTTTCACCTCACCTCCTTCCTTCTTTCCTTCCTTCCTTCCTTCCTCCTCTCCTCCTCTTCCCTGATGTTTTCCTCCTCTCTTCCTTCCTGTCTCACTCAGGAAGGAAAAGGAAAGGAGGAAGAAGAAGAAAGAACAAGAATGGAAGAGAGAGACCCTCCCAGACAGACAGAGAGCAATGCAGACAGACCCCTCCCAAAATCTCTCTCTCTTTCTCTCTCTCTCTCTCTCTCTAAGATTGGGAAGGAAGGAGGGAGGGAGAGAGGAAGGAAGGGAAAGAGAGAAAGAAGGAAAAGGATGAGGATGATGGTTCCTCTGAGGGGTGTCCCTGGGACCCCAAAAGATTGGGAAGGAGGGAAAGAAAGAAGGGAAAGAAACGGATGAGGGAGAGGATGAGGATGGGTTTTTTGGGACACCCCCAAAAGATTGGGAAGGAAGGAAGGAAGGAAGGAAGGAATCAAGGAAGGAAAGAAGGAAAGAAGGAGAGGAGAGGAAGAAGGGGGAGAGAAAAGGATGAGTGTGAGGATGATGAGGGTTGTCCCTGGGACCCCCAAAATCTGGGAAGAAAAGAGAGGAAAGGAGAGAAAGAAGGGAGAGAAAAGGATGAGGGGGATGAGGATGATTGGTCCTTTGAGGGGTGTCCTTGGGACCCCGAAAAGATTGGGAAGGAGGGAAGAAAGGATGGAGGGAAGGAAGGAAGGAAAGGAAAGGAAGGAAGGAAGGAGAGAAAGGAAGAAAGGAAGAAGGGAAGGAAGGAGAGAAAGGAGAGAAAAGGATTAGAGTGAGCATGAGGATGTGGGGTGTCCCTGGGAACCCCCAAAAAATTGGGAAGGAAAGAAGGAATGGAAGGAGAGGAAAGGAAAGGAAAGAAAGAAGGGGAGAAAGAAGGGAAGAAGAAGGGAAGGAGAGGAAGAAGGGAACGAAACAGACGAGGGTGATGATAAGGATGAGGGGGTGTCCCTGGGACCCCCCAAAAGATTGGGAAGGAAGGAAAGAAGGAAGGAAGGCAGGAAGGAAGGCAGGAAGGAAGGAAGGAAGGAAGGAAGGAAGGAAGGAGATGAGAGGAAAGAAGGGAAGGAGAGAAAGGAAGGAAGGAGGGAAGAGAGAGAAAGAAGGGAGAGGCCGGTCCCTTAACAAAAGAGCCTTATAAGGGAATCTGAGAGAAGGAAATGGGGGGGGGGGGGATGAAGGAAAGGAAGAAGGGAATGGAAAAGAGAGGTGAGGAGGGGTCCATCCATCCATGGAAATGTGGGGGGGTTCCCCCCAAAATTACTGACCTTCTTCCTGGGCTGCCATTTCATCATATTTGTCCGGAGCGTCAATTGGGGGGTGGTCCTAGTTGGTGGGAGAGGGGACCCCAAAATCCAGAAACCCCCCCCAAAAAAACCCTCCCCTTCCTCTTCCTCTTCCTCCTTCAGGGCCTCCCCATCCTCCTAACCACCGCTGCTCCCATCGTTCCCATCCCCTTCCTCTTCCTTTTGGGGGGTCCCCCAGAGGCCATCCGAACCGCCCTCCCCAAAATGGCACCCCTATCTCCCACCCCCTCCCCTTTCTCCACCCAAAAAGAAAGGGGGAATGTGGAAGGGGGAAAAAGGAGGAGTGAAGGAAGGGAAAGGGGGGATGAAAGTGGGGGGATGCAGAGGAGGAAGAGGAAGACCCCCCTAAATATTGGGCCCCAATTGGAGCCCCCTCCTCTATCTGTCTCTCCTTCTTCTGCTCCCTTTTTCCCTTCCTCTTTTCCCTCCCTCCTTTCCTCCTCCTCCTCTCTCTTTCTCTCCTAGTTCCCCCTCCCCTTCCTCTGCGCATGCGCAGAAGCCCCCTCCCCTTTTTCCTCCTCCTCCTCCTCCTCCTTTTCTTCTCCTTACTCCTTCTTTCCTTTTTTTTTTTTTTGAGGAGGAAAGGAGAGGGAGATTGTGGGGGGCTTTCTTTGGGGAAGGGAGGATGGAGACTGGGCAGGACTGGGGGATACTGGGGGACACTGGGGGAGAGTAGGGGACTGGAGGAAAAGGGAGTCTGGGGGAACAGGGGAACACTGGGGAGGACTGGGTGATACTGGGGTATACTGGGGGAGAGTAGGGGACTGGAGGAAAAGGGAGACTGGGGGAAACAGGCGGACACTGGGGAGGACTGGGGGACACTGGGGGAGAGTAGGGGAATGGAGGAAAAGGGATACTGGGGGAACGGGGGGACACTGGGGAGGACTGGGGGATACTGGGGGAGAGTAGGGGAATGGAGGAAAAGGGAGACTGGGGGAAACAGGCGGACACTGGGGAGGACTGGGGGACACTGGGGGAGAGTAGGGGAATGGAGGAAAAGGGAGACTGGGGGAACAAGGGGGACACTGGAGAGGACTGGGGGATACTGGGGGACACTGGGGGAGAGTAGGGGACTGGAGGAAAAGGGAGACTGGGGGATAGTGGGGGAACAGGGGGACACTGGGGGAGAGTAGAGGACTGGGGGAAAAGGGAGAGTGGGGGATACTGGGTGGAGATTGGGAGGACTGGGGGGACATTGGGTGAGATTGGGGGGACTAAGGGTTGATTGAGAAGAGACTGGGGCAGATGGAGGAGACTAGGAGGAAAAGGGGGAGTCTGGGGAAGAGTAGAAGGAGTAGGGAAGACTGAGGGAGATTAGGGGACGGGGACACTGGGGGGCACTGGGAGCGACTAGTGGGAGGCTGAGGGAGATCTGGGGGTGAGTAGAGGGAGACCAGTGAGATTAGGGAGAACAGGGGAGACCTGGGGGTGCAGGGAGAGGATAGGAGTGACTAGGGGAAAAGGGGGTGATTGGGAGAGAGTGGGTGAGTAGGGGGACTGGGGAGGATAGGGGACACTAGGGAGATTAGGGGGGGATGAGGGGACTAAGGGGGACCAGGGGAGACTGGGGGAGAGCGGGTGAGTAGGGGGGATGGGGAGGATAGGGGTGGCTGAGGGGACTAAGGGGGACTGGGGTAGGCTAGGAGGGATGGGGGACTGGGGTAGAATGAGCAAATAGAGCAAACTGGGGGAGACTAGAGAGTAGGGGGGACTGGGTGAGCAGGGGGGCTGAGACTGGGTGAATAGAGCAAACTGGTGGAGACTAGAGAGAGTAGGGGGGACTGGAGGAGAATGGGTGAGCAGGGAGACTGGGGGAGACTAAGAGGACTGGATGAATAGACCAAACTGGGGGAGACTTGAGACAGATGGGGGGATTGGGGGAGGCTGGGAGAGTAGGTGAGCAGGGGACTTGAGAGACTGAGTTAGCAGGGGGACTGGGGGAGACTAAGAGGACTGGGCAAATAGAGCAAACTGGGGGAGTAGAGAGAAAAGGGAGGACTGGGGGAGACTGGGAGAGTAGGTGAGCAGGGGGACTGGTTGAGCAGGGGGAGACTAAGAGGACTGGGCAAACAGAGCAAATCTGGGGAGAATAGACAGAGTAGGGGGCACTGGGGGAGACTGGGGGAGCAGGGGGACTGGGTGAGCAGGGGGACTGGGGAGACTGGGTAGCAGGGGGACTGGGGGAGACTAAGGGGACTGGGTGAATAGAGCAAACTGGGGGCACTGGGGCAGACTGGGTGAGGTGAGCAGGGGGACTGGGGAGACTGGGGGAGTCTGAAACGTGTGTTGGCGTTTGCAGTGAAGCGCAACAATGCCCACAGTCCACAATAAAGAGACACCTCTATGGTGCGTGGTTTTGCACAGTTCTGTTGATTTCATGCACGTCTAAGGCCGCCTTTTGCGCACAAATGCACCAAACGCGTTTGGAGACGTGACGTCAACAAATGTGGAACAAGAGCAGTCAGTTCAGACATCTGATGGGTCCTCTGCTGTCCACTGGGACCAGGGTCACTTTGTCCCTGGACAGCGGAATGGTCAGTTCAGATGATCTATGTGTCCCCGACTATTCTCTGGACACAAATACACTGGGGTTGCGGTCACTTTGTCTTGGGACAGTGTCCGTTCAGCGGAGCGGTCAGTTCGGATGTGGGTCAATGGGGCCATAGATAGGGGAAATATGGCCACTATTTTTGTGCCGTACCAGGGCCACGGTCAGCGGAGGGGTCTAGTTGGCGGTCAGTTTGGATGCGGCGAAACGCGATTTTGGTGTAGGCAGCGTCCGCTTACCTTGGGCCACTTGGGGTTGAGGGTCCGTGCCTGGATGGCGTCCTCGAGGGCGCGGTCATATTGGCGCAGTCTGGCGTGAGCGGCTGAGCGGTTGCTGTAGAGGACGCAGTTCCGCGGGTCGGCAGCCAAGGCCTCGCCGTAAAGGTCCACTGCGCGGCGGAAGTCCCCTCCGCGGCATGCTTGGTTGCCCTGGCGCACTTTCTCCACAAACTCCAACGGCGACAGTGGCGACGGCGCCGAGGACGATGCGCTTTCTGGAGACGACGGGACGCGATACGCGCCGAAGAGGGAGATCTGCATGACAGAGAGGAAACGGAGGGGGTCAGGACGCGACGTGTACGCCAAATATACATAAATGCCAATTCCGAAGATGGTGGAGATTGCGTTTTATTATTCTATTTATTTAGCCTGACCAAATCTATCTATCTATCTATTATAATATGTATCTATATCTATATAATATCTATCTATATATCTATATAATATCCATCTATATCTATGTCTATCTATCTATCTGTCTTTATATAATATCTATGTCTTTATATCTATATATAGAATATCTATCTATATAATATCTATATCTATATATATCTATATCTAATCTATATAATATCTATGTATATATAGAATATCTATCTATCTATCTATCTATCTATCTATCTATCTATTCCAATCCTAATAAAGATATATTCCTGATCTAAGAAGGGATAGAAAGGGAAGGAAGGTGGTAAAAGGAAAGGAAGAGTAAAGAAGGAAGGAAGGAAGGAAGGAAGGAAGGAAGGAAGGAGAGTGTAAAAGGGAAGGAAAGAAGAGAGGAAAAGGGAGGAAGGGTAAAGGAAGGAAGGAGGGTAAAAGGGAAGGGAATAGAGGGCGAGAGGAAGGGCAAAGAAACGGAAGGAGTGAAGGAAGGAGGGAAAGGTAAAGAAAGGAAGGGAAGAAGTTAGAAAGGGAGGGAAAGACGGGTGAAGAAAGGGAGGGAGGGAAGGAAGGAAAGTAGAAAGGGAAGGAAAGAAGAGTAGAGGAGAAGGGAGGAAGGTAAAAGGGAAGGAAAGACGAGTAGAGGGGAAGTGAGGAAGGTAAAAGGGAAGGAAGGAGTTAGAAAGGGAGGGAAGGAACGTAGAAAGGGAAGGAGAGGATGAAGGAAAGGAGGGGAAGGGTAAAAGGGAAGGAGGGAAGGAAGGAGTGAGGGAAGGAAGGAAAGAGGGAAGGGTAAAGAAGGGAAGGAAAGAAGTTGCAAAGAGAGGGAAAGAAAGGTGAAGAAAGGGAGGGAAGGAAGGAAGGGAAGGAAAGAAGGGAAAGGAAGGAGTTAGAAAGGGAGGGAAAAGGTAGAAAGGGAAGGAAAGGATGAAGGAGAGTAGAGAGCAAAAGGGAAGGAAGGAGGAAGGGAAAATGAAGGAGGGAAGGGGAGATAGAGGCCCCAGACCCAGACAGCCCTCCATCTTCTCTCCCTCCTCCTTTCCCTCTTCCTCCTTCCCTCTCTCTCACCCTCCTGGCCAGGATCTTCCCGGCGTCGTCCTCCTTGTCCTCCATCCCGTCCTCCATTTTGTCCCGGAAGAAGGTCCTGGGGGTCTTTTGGGGGGGATCAGTGTCCTCCATGTGAGGGATGAAAGGAACGAAGAAGGGTGAAAAGGAGGATTGGATCAAAGGCCCCCGAAAGAGGTAACGAGGAGGAAGAAGAAGGGAAGGAAGGAGGGAAGGAGGGAGGCCATTTTGGGAGGAGGAGGAGGAAAAGGAGGAGGGACCAGACCGCCCCCAGAACAAAAAGGAAGGGAGGAATGGGGAAGGGAGAGAAAGGAGGTAGGGTGCCAAGGAGTCAAAGCCCCCCCCAAAAAACCATTACTTTGGTAACTTTGCTAAAGTTTAGTAACTTCGATGCGGAGACTCTGCAAGACCGATGCACTCGATTGCGAACATCTTCGATGCCAAGTTTAGTAACGTCAATGCACTCGATAAGCATCTTCGACTCGAAGGCTTTGGAACCTGGTTCGTAGGAGCTAAGCATGGCCTTCCCTGGATGGCCCCTGGAGGGGAGGCCGCCCTGACAAAGAAGGCCTTTATGGGGTGGCCCTAAGTCCCTAAGTCAATGTTCAGATACATATGGAGAGGTATGTGGATCTCCTCTGGTCTTAGATGCTAAGCGGGGTCGGCCCTGGATGGGAGACCGGCAAGGAAGGCCAGGCGATGCTTCCCCAAAGGAGCCCAACGAGGAAATAAGTCAATAAATAAAATAATGAATAAAACAAAATAATAAATGAAACAGATGAAATAATATAAAATAAAAACAGCAATAATAAAATAATAAGCAAAATAATAAACAAAACAAATGAAATAAATAAAATAAAATAATAAATAAAATAATAACAATAATAAAAAGAAATAAAATAATAAATGAAACAAATGAAATAAATAAAATGCAGTAAAATAATAAATATAAATATAATAAATAATAAATAAAATAAAAACAAAAATAAAAAATAAAATATTATAACAAATAAAATAATAAATGAAAAATGAAATAAATAAATGCAATAAAATAATAAATAAAATAAATAATAAAATAAGTAAAATAAAAAGTAACACTCTCTCAGCCTCAAAGGAAAGCCCAATTTTATTTTTATTTATTTATTTACCTTTCTTCCCAAACAAACTCCATTGATTTTTAAATTTTATATATATATATATACACACACTACACTGCATCATATTTTATATATATATATATATACACACACACACACACACACACACACACACACACACACATATACAAATAGAAATAACAATGTTTTATATTTATATCATATTAAAATAATATTAAAATTAAACACGGTCGCGGTTTGTTGCCATCGAAGCGACGACGAAAACAAACAAGCCACAACGACGATGACAACAATGCATTTAAAGACACAAGTCCCCAAATTTTTCTGTATTTGATCCTTTTTATTATTAAATTATTAAAGGATTATTATTATTATTATTTCCATAGAAAAATACAAAACAAAATAAAAATACGTATGCAGCGTTCGGAAATACATACGCCACGGTGGTGCGACGCGGCCTAAAATCCTCGCAAAAATAGGAAACAAATCAAGTCTCTTTTCGGGGGGGTCAATGTCACAATTTCGGGATTTTCAGGGTTCCCGCCGAAATGTCGCCAACCGCCGAATCCACCGCCGCCATCGCATCCCACGTCCGTTTGCACCGGCTTTTGTGCAGCTGGAAAAGAAAGGGGAAAAGGTTTAGGCGCACATTTCGATGAAAAATAGCGTTGTTAAATTAAAGGGAGGTCTAGGTACCAAAGCAGGGGGCTCCAGCACAGGACGCGAATCCTGCGCACGCATGACCAGTTCTTCGAAAGTGCGCTTCATCTCTTCGTCCTGCGAAGGCGAGGTTTATCCGTTAAAGAAACATTTATATTGTGAATATATACATAAATATATAAATATATAAATATATAAATTATATACATATATATATATATGTGTGTGTGTGTGTGTGTATATATATATATATATAATATTTTATATTATATATATAAAAATATAATTATTATTTGTATATGTTAATGTATATATTCATATAATATATATAATTTATTATATTTATATATAATTATAAATATATATATATGATAAATATATAAATATTCATATATATATATTATAAAGATATAAATAATAAATGTATTTTATATATATATATATATATATATAAAAATAAAATTTTATAATAATAAAATATAAATATATATGATACAATTTATATCTTTCTAAATTTATAATTATATATACAGTGGGGCAAAAAAGTATTTAGTCAGCCACCAATTGTGCAAGTTCTCCCACATAAAAAGATGAGAGGGGCCTGTAATTGACATCATAGGTAGACCTCAACTATGAGAGACAAAATGAGAAAACAAATCCAGACAATTGCACAATTGGTGGCTGACTAAATACTTTTTTGCCCTACTGTATATGTATATGTATATGTGTGTGTGTGTGTGTGTGTGTCTATGAATTTTTAAATATATAAATTGTAAATATATGATAAATTATAAATATATAAATTATATATATATGAAAATATACATTATCTTATAAATTATATATGCATATATATACATATATAAATTATAAGTATGTAATTACAAACAGATAATTATAAATTATACATAATACATAAATAACAAATAAATAAACACATAACAAATTATATATATATATATATATATATATATATATATATATATAAATTACATATGCATATTTGTAAATTATTAACATAGAATTATAAAATATACATAATACATAAATTATAAATATAGAAATAGGCCAAATTATAAAGTGTGTGTGTGTGTGTGTGTATATGATGAATTTACAAAGATATAAATTATAAAGATATAATAATAAATTATAAAGTCATAAATTATGTATGAATATATAAAATATAATTATAAATTATATTAATTATAAATATAGAAAGGAGCCCTGGTGGCGCAGTGGTTAAATGCCTGTACTGCAGCCATTTACTCAAGACCACAAGGTTGCAAGTTCAAGACCAGCAAAAGGGCCCAAGCTCGACTCAGGCTTGCATCCTTCCGAGGTCGCTAAAATGAGTACCCATACTGTTGGGGGCAAATTAGCTTACAGTGGACCCTTGTTATACACTGGGGTTTGGTTCCAAGATCCCCCGTGTATAACAAAATCCGTGTATGCTCAAGTCCCATTAAATATGACATAGCAAAATGGTGTCCCTAATAAAAAATGGAACATCAAGGTAAATTTATACTTTTTTGGAACATTTTCAAACCGTGTATGCTTGAATCCGGGTATAAAAAATCCGTGTATAAGAAGGGCCGACTGTACTTGCTAATTAGCTTACTTGCTGTTCACCGCTATGATCTTTGGAATAGCAGTATATAAATAAAACAAATTAATTAAATTAATTTATAAAGCATAAATATATAACATAATATATATTTATAAATATACAAATATTTATAATTTTTAAATATATAAATTATAAACATACAAATGTTTATAATTATTAAATTTATAAATATACAAATAATATTTATAATTATTAAATATATAAATTATAAATATACAAATATTTATAATTATTAAATATATAAATTATAAATATATTATTACAAATTATAAATGCATTAATTATATGTGTGTGTGTATATATATATAATTTATGGCTCCTCCGGTGCAACTCTATGGTCAGAATTGCGCAGGAGGGCTTTCCTAGAGCGGTTGTGGTGCCGTTTACGTAACCTGGAGCCACGGATGCGCCAGCGCTGCTTCGATCTTCAGCCGCCGCTCCGGATCCACCACCAGCAACTTCTGGACGAGGTCGAACGCTGCCAGAAAACAACCATAGGATTTACCATAGAGACGAATGCACTCAGCGGCCATTTTGTCGTGGTGGACGCCAGATGACTCCCCTTCCAAAAAAATACAAATAAAATGGTGGCGCTATATCACCTTCTGGAGAGATCTTCTCCCATATTTCTTTGAAGTAGAAGAACTTCCCTCGCGCAATCTGCTCCCGCAGCGACATGCGTGCGTTTTCGGAAAACGGCGGATATCCAGAGAGGCTGGAAAACATTTGAATTTGAAAAATGTGGTTCCTCCGCCGTTCACTCTGCGGCCATTTTGGGTGGCCCGGGAGTGGGTTTTCCGGAGTACTGACCACATGAAGAGGATGACTCCCAGGCTCCAGATGTCCACCGACCGGCCATAGCCGTTGCCGCCATTCAAGTTCTGGACCTCTGGCGCCAAATAGTCGGGGGTCCCACAAAGCGTCTTCATCAGGGAGGTCTCCCCCAGGATCTTGGACTGGCCGAAGTCCGTGATCTGGACACAGGAGTAACCGCTGGTCAGAGAACGCCGGTCAAGGGTACTGCGTACGTTGCGCAGCCATTTGCAATTACATTTATATATTGATGCATTATTTATATGTTTATATGTTTAATAATTAATAATGTATAATAATTAATAATAATTGATTTATATATTTATGTATTTATAATTAGATATTTATAATGTATACATCTATTTTGTAATTATAAAGTATCATATATATATATATATATGATTCATAAATAAATAAAATGTATAATAATAAATAATATTTATATTATTTATATTTATATTATATACATATATTTATATTATTTATATATAATTTATACATTTCTTTTGTAATTTATAATCATGTATTTGTAATTTGTAGTGAGTGTGTGTGTGTGTAAATATAAATATGATTTATGAATATTTAAATATTTATAATTATAAATATATTTGTACTAACAAATAATATATAATTTATAGATACATAAGTATATATTATATATTATATAATATATATCATAAGCATATTACATATATATATATATATATATATATATATATATATATAAAATTCATAAAAATACAAAGATGTATAATAAATAATATTTAAAAATATTTATAAACATATAATTTACATAAAAATTATGTATTTATAATTATTTATTTATAATTTATATATAATTTATACATTGATTTTATAATTTATAATTCGGATGTTGTGATTATAATTTTACATTAAAATTATAAACTGTGTGTATGTGTGTGTATATATATATAATTTATGAATATATACATCTTTATAATTATAAACATATTATAAATATATTTGTACTAATAAATTATATATAATTTAAAATTTATTAGTACAAATATATTTATAATTATAAATATAATTTATACATTGATAAATATATATTTAGATATTTTGATATATAATAATATATATTTCCAGATATAGATATATATGTATAAATTCACAATTCATAAATTTTTATAAATATATATATATATATATATATATATATATATAATTTATGTATTTATATTTTATAATCATATTCATATACTAATTTACCCAGTTATAATTTGTAATCATGCATTTAAAAATTTACATGGTTATAAATTTATATTTATTCTTTATAATTATAAATATATGTATATATATCTAAAATTTGTATATAATTTATAATTTGTATTTATATATTTATATAAAATTTTTATATTTCTAATTATATATTTGTAACTTAAAATCGTATTTGTATTTTTATACCATATAATTTATACATTTGTAATTACAAAAACATACAATTATAAACTATACATCATTTATATATTTATAATTTATAGTTATATTTACATATATTTAGAACGCACAATTATATATATTTATATATGTTAATTTGGATATATTATTATATATGTGAAAAAGATAAAAACAATTTAAAATTATATATATTTATAATTTTTATATTTATATTTAATATTATAGAAATTTATATAGATATGGATATTATAAATATTCTTTTATAAACATAGATATAAATATAGATATTAATCCCTTACCTTAATGAGGCATTTTTCTTCCTGAGACGACAGAAGGACATTTTCCAGCTTCAGGTCGCGGTGAATGATGCCATGATCATGGAGGTACTTTAAAATTGGAGAGAGAAGATTAGATAGATAGATAGATAGATAGATAGATAGATAGATAGATGACATTATACAAATCCTGAAATTACAGCAATTTTTGTACACAAAGCAAAAAAACAAAAAATAAGAAATGTTTATTTCTGCCTACAGACACTGATTTATTATTTTTCTAATATACTTATATTGATATAATTACATATTATTAATTATTACATTTATATATTGATAATTTATAATTATATATTTATTATGGATATATTTATAAATTTATAGATATGATTTATAAATTTATGGTTTATATTTATATATTTATCTTGCATATATTTATAAATTTATCATTAATATTTTAAGTCATTAGAAAAATATATATTTAGAATTTATATATTTAGAATTTAGATGTAATTTACAATTATATATTTATATATATATATATAAACTATACATTTATAATTTATATACATATTTATAATTTATATATTTTACAATTAATAAATATATAGAGATAATATATTAATATATTTATAATTTAAAATTATATATAATTCATACATTTATAATTTATAATTACATATTTATGATTAATATATTTATATATAATTTATATATTAATATAATTTATCATTATTTGTAATATATACTTTATACATTTATTTCTGCATATTTATAATTAATATATTTATATATTTATAATTATAAATATTCATATATTCATAACCGATATATAATTTATGCATTTACACATTTGTAGTTTATTATATCTTCATATCTTTAAATTTTACATATTTATAATGGTATAACTAATTATAATAATTATCAATTATAATAATATTTATATAATTGATATATAATTTATACATATATAGAACTGTATATTTATAATTGTATTTATATTTATGAATCCAAAGAATATCGTTGTGAAAAAACGCCGTAAATTCCGCAACGGATACCTGGACCGCCAGCAGCATTTGGTAGAAATAGAGCTTGCAGGTCTCTTCGCGCAATTTCGCCGGACGGCGCACTTTGTAGAAGAGCTCCCCGCCTTCCATCCTGAAAGGAGAAACATATATATATATATATTAACAATAATAAAATTTATTTATATTTATATATATATATTGTGTGTATATATATATATATTATATATATTAATTATATATATTGATATATGTTATATATATGTGTATTATATATATATATATATATATATATATATATATATATATATTATTATTATTAACCTTTATTTATGAAGCGCTGTAAATTTACACAGTGCTGTACATGCAATCTTTTTAGTTAGACGGTTCCCTGCCCTCGGGCTTACAATCTAAAAAGACATGACACAGAAGGAGAAGGGAGTGGTTGAGGGAAAGGGTAAGAGGTCCAGCGGTTCCTCTCTACCTCCAAGGCCTGGACCAAGGCAGATGGACTGCAGGGAGGGCTTGGCTTCATAATGGGTGGTTAATCATTTTCCAGGGAAAATACATACTCTCAAGTAGGATAATGCATATACAGTACATAGCAATACAGGAAATGGTTTGATAAACAGGCATCAAAAGAACATCAAATAGAAAGTGACAATTATGCAATGCCTGGGAAGGCTTCTCTAAACCGGATGGTTTTCAACTCCGTTTTGAAGCTGGTTAAAGAAGTGATGGCTCTTGCTTGTGGGGGAAGAAGGTTCCAGGAGTGAGGGGCAGCAAGTGAAAAGGGGCGAATCCGGGATGGGGCAGAGGAAATCCTGGGCTGAGACAGCAGACCTTGACTACCAGAACGGAGGGCCCGAGTGGGAAGGTGAAGAGAAAGAAGGTCTGATAAGTAAGGAGGGGCCAGTCCATGGAGGGCTTTAAATGTCGACAGCAGGAGCTTATACTGAATGCTGAAAGGGAGGGGGAGCCAGTGAAGGGATGCCAACACAGGAGAGATGTGGTCAGAGCGGTGGGTGGAAGTGATAATGCGTGCGGCTGAATGCTGGACAGAGATTAAAGGACAGAGGTGAGAAAGAGGAATCCCAGAAAAGGAGAGTTGAAGGGTGGGCTTAGGAGGAAAGACAAGAAGCTCTGTCTTGGACATGTTGAGCTTCAAATGCCGATGGCTCATCCACTGCGAGACAGCTGTGAGGCATGACGAAACTTGCTGTTCAAGCCTTGGAGAAAGGCCAGGGGTGGAAAGATACAGCTGGGTGTCATCGGCATAGAGATGGTAGGAAAAGCCAAAAGAGCTAATGAGTTTTCCTAAGGACAGTGTGTAGAGAGAAAACAGAAGGGGACCCAGAACAGAGCCCTGGGGAACTCCAACAGATAAGGGAACAGGAGAAGAAGTCTGACCACCTGCAACTACTGCAAAAGATCTGCCAGACAAGTAAGATCTAAACCAGTCGAGAACAGTCTGAGAACCCAAGGTCAGAGAGTATGTCAATTAGGAGACAGTGATCAACAGTATAAAAGGCTGCAGACAAATCAAGAAGGATGAGAACAGAGTAAAGGCCATTAGCCTTGGCCTGTAAAAGGCTATATATTTTATAATTCTAGTATAATTATACTATAATTCTAGTACAATTATATACTAGAATAAAATAAAATAGAATTTTATTTAAATATATATATATATATTATACATTTATATATAATAATAATAATAATAATAGGATTTATTTATATTTATTTATATGTGTGTGTGTGTGTGTGTGTGTGTGTGTGTGTATATATATATATGGACACGTAAAATTTATAAATATATAAATATATAAAATTATATTTTATTCTATATTTTCTGGAATGTGTGCTGTTTTTATTTCATTTATGTAAATATATATAATATATGTGTGTGTGTATGTGTGTGTGTATATATATATATATATATATGATATACAAATGTATAATATATTTTATTGTACTGTATTCTATATATAATGAATATATATATATATATATATATATATATATATAAAACATATGTACAACATATAAAATGTATAATATTTTTGTTACAATATTTAATTACAATATTAAATGTTAATATTTTATTATAATATTTTATTTAATTAAGATCCCACCAAAGACCCCAAAACTCACAGTTCCAAAACGATGTAGAAATCCTCTCCTTCGTAGAAGTCTTTGATCTTGATTAGGCAAGGCTGGGCCAGAAGGGGAAATAAAAGGTAACTTATTATTATTATTATTATTATTATGATCATAATTTTATTTACGAAGCGCTGTTTATAAAAACAGGAATAATATAAAAATGAAAAAGGTACATTCCAGAAAATGAAATAAAATCCGAAATAAAAATATAAAAATAAAATAAAATATGAAATAAAAATATAAAAGTAAAAGAAAATACAAAATAAAAATATAAAAAATATTTATTGGGTTGGCAGTTCCTAATGTAAGAACATATTATGAAGCTTGTACTTTAGAATGGCTTAGCGCCTCGATTAGATTAAGAGAAAAGGAATTATTAAAACTGGAGGGTCATGGTTTAAGATTCGGAAATCATGCCTACATGTTTTATGGAAAAATCAAAGTTAACACTGCCTTTAAAAATCATTTTATAAGAGCTCTTATTAAAACTTGGGAAAAGTAAAAAAAATGGATTAGCCCATTTACCCCTCTCTGGTTATCCCCCCATGAAGCATTGTTTAACACCGATGTCCAAAAGAAAGAAAATTGGTTGACTTAATAATAAATAATTAATAATAATATAAAGATGTAGTAATAAAAAAGGAGAAAGAATTTGTAATGAAATCTTTGGAACAGATTAGAATGGAAGGTCACAAGTGTGACTGGTTTTTATATCAATTACAAGCTAGATACAGAATGGATAAAGGAACAATGAAAATGGTGGAGAAACCAACAAAGAAGAAATTACGGTACAAGAAAAACCTGCTGTATTATCTAGATTATATAAGGCATTGTTGGAATTTCAAATGGAAGGAGATTTAGTTAAAGAAAATATGATAAAATGGGCAAAGGATTGTAAAAAAGCATTGGAATTAAGACAATGGGAAATATCATGGGGGAAAAGAATGAAATATACAGTTAGTCAGGATATTAAGGAAAACTTTGTAAAGATCGTGTATAGATGGCACCTCTCTCCTGAAAAATTATGTAGAATCTATGGAAAAGGACAAAATTTATGTTGGAAGTGTGAAAGGGAAAGGGGTACCTTTTTTCACCTATGGTGGAAATGTTTTCAAGCAGAAAAATTTTGGAAAATGATAGCCAAAGGAATCAAAGATATATTAGATGTGGATTTAAAATTTAGACCAGAAATCTTGTTATTAAATATATTGGAGGATAAGATAGAAAAGAGCTATGGGGAAATAATTGTTTATATGTTGACTGCTGCTAGGTTAACGTACGCGAAATATTGGAAATTAAAGAAAGATATTGAGATAGAGGAGTGGATTATCAAATTGATGGAATTGATGGAAATAGACATAATTTCTGAAAGATTAAGTGAAAATACAAAAATGATTTCAGAAATAGAGGAGGAGAAAAAGCAGGATAAGAAGAACTGGAGAAAAATGTACATTTATATAAAGGAGAAATGGCCAAACATACAAGATAAAATCTTACAAGGTACTTACGAATGTAAGTAAGCTTAGATTAGAAGGAATTGACTAGCTAAAGATCTTTACACTGTAAAAAATTAGAAGAAGATAGTAAGAAGGGTAACGGGTGAAGTCATAGAAAAAATTTAAAATAAACATCTGTAAACAGATATACACAGATAAGCAGTTAGAAAATACAATGAAAAGGTAAGGGTTTAGACCAAGGAAGTCTTGTCAATGTCTGTCAAGGTCTTAGGAAGGTATTAGGAAGAAAGAAGCGGACAGAGTGAAAGGTATTTATGTTGGGTTAGGGGAGGGAGGGAGGGATGGTGGATTAGGGATGACTATGTATTTTGATAAGATGCTTATGTTATATGTTATATATGTTATATGTTTTATGTTATGTGATTTAGGTAAATGTTATTTGTTTTGTTTTGTAATAAAATAAATGAAAAATATAAAAAATATAATACAAAATAAAAATGTAAAAATAAAATATAATACAAAATAAAAATATAAAAATAAAATGTAATACAAAATTTTTAATTTTCATTTATAAAGCGCATACATTCTAGAAAAAAGAAATATAATACAAAATTATTATTATTAGAAATATCATTATTAACTTTATTTATAAAGTGCTGTATGTTTTACACAGTGCTGTACATAAAAACAGAATAAAATAAAAATATAATGGGACCTAGAAAATATTATTATTATTATTATTATTATTATTATTTTGTATTTATTTATTTTATTTATTTGTATTAGTATATTATTTCATTTTATATCCTAAAAATGCTATAATGAAAGGTGTAATCATGAATTTATATTTCTATGATTTTAATCTTTATAATAAAATTAATAAAAAGAATAATTATTAATATATTATAATATTTATAATATAATATAATATTAAAATATAATATTAACAATAATAATTATAATAATCTTTGTTAAAATAAAATTAATTAAAATTAAAATTAATAAAGATTTTTATAATCTTTATAATAATTTTATTATTATTACTAATATAATATTTATAATATAATATAAAATTATAATATAATAATAACAATACCATATAGTATAATAATAATTACACAGATTATTATAGTCTTTATAATGAAACTAATTAAATTAAAAGTAAAATTAATAAATATTATTTTAATATTTATAATAATATTTATTATTATTATTAATACATTTATAATATAATGTAAAATTATAATATAAATAATAATAGCATATAGTATATAATATTATTATTATTATTAATTATAATATGTACAATGTAATAAAATATAAAATTATAATATTTAAATATAATTTTAATAATAGCATATAGTATATAATAATAATAATAATTACACAGATTAGTATAATCTTTATAATAAATTTTTATTATTATTAATATTATAATATAATATAAAATTATAACATAATATAATATTAATAATAAGCATATAGTATATAATAATAATTACACAGATTATTATAATCTTTATAATAAAATTCATTATAATAATAATTATTTATTTCCTTATTTATTTATTTATAATAAAATTCATTATAAATAACAATAATAATTTATTTATTTTATTTATTTTTATTAATATATTATTTATTTAATTTAATATAAAATAATAATAATAATAATAATAATAATAATAAAATTTATTTATATACTGCTTTTCCACAGATCAAAGTGGTGTACAGACAATTACAACCATACAGGCATTTCATAAAAGGATAAAACCCCATAATAAAACCATACAATTACAGAACTCTAAGCACAATCATTCGCCTTCGAGGGTAAGCAGAGAATGGATGGCAACAGGGTAGATAACTTCATTCTTTAGGGGGGGAGGCTTGACAAAAAAGAGTTTTAAGCCTCTTTTTGAATGTTTCTAGGGAGGTTGTCAGATGGAGCTCCTCAGGTAGATCATTCCACATCCGTGGGGCCACCACTGAAAAGTAGGCATTAACAACTCGACAACGGCTGTCACTTCCTCCAGCAGGCAATGGGTCTGTTTTCAAGTAAGCCAGGGGCAAAATGTGTTCCTCCCAGCACTCTTCCCCTTTGGAAATGCTGACCCTGGGGCTGCTGGGCACTGCAGTCCTGCAACATAAGGAGGGGCACGTCCTTTAGCCGCCTGTGAAGCAAATGCCTGAGGTCCCGGAGCTTCAGCCGTCCACGCAGGACGGGGAAGAACGTGTCCATCTGCAGAATGAGGCGCCTGGGAGACTTGCTCAGACGCTCGGCGTTGCTCACTACCCGTGCCAAGTCTCGCACCCGGGCCTTGATCTCCACATTCTCTGGCATCCTCAGTCCTGAAACCGGAGCTACTTCAGCTTTTCAGGTTGAAAACAGTCCAAATAATAATAATTAAACAGCACTGTACATAAAATAAAATAAAAATATAATGGGACATACATTCTAGAAAATAGAAATATAATACAAACTAATAATTAAAAGATGTAACAATATAATATAAAATCATAATTATAATTAACTATAATTATATAATTAACTTACATGGTCGATTTTCTTCAGGATCTCGACTTCCGTCTCCACACTGAGAGGCTTCTCCTGATTTTAAATCGAATTAAATAATCAAATTATTATCGAATAATGATAATAATATTAATAATAATTACTATTGTTATTATTATTGTTTAATGAATGGATATAATAAGTAATGTATAGTGCCTTAATTGAATTAGTTTAATTGAATATTTACACTTTAAAAATATTAAAAATATTGACAATAATTAAATAATAATTTAATTAAATTATTAATTTATTAATTTATTAATAATTTATTAATAATTTAATAAATTAATGGATATTAAAGAATATGCAGATAGGCGATAAGATTAATAATTAGTAATATTAACAATTATTACCGTATAATAAATATAATATAAATTTAAATAAATTAAAAAGTAATTGTAATAATTTTAATTAATTAATTAATAATAGTAATATTTAGAAGTAAATATAATATACAAAAATTTAAATAAAAAACAAATAAACAGTAGTAATAAATAAATATAAATACTGTATATAAATTTAAATATTTAAAAAATAACAGTAATAATAAATATAAATATATAAATTTAAACAATTAAATAAATTGTAATAATTGGTAATAAATGTAAAAAATTAATAAATAGTAATAATTTAAATACATAAATTAATAACTAATAGTAATGATTAGTAATAAATAAATATATAAAAATTTAAATAACTGAATAAATAGTAGTTATAAATAAATATAGTATATAATTTTAAATAAATAAATAAATTGTAATAATTGGCAATAAATGAATATAATTTTAAATAAATAAATAAATAAAACATTATTTATTTATTTATTTATTTAAATTTATATTCATTTATTGCCAATTATTACAATTTATTTATTTATTTAAAATTATATACTATATTTATTTATAACTACTATTTATTCAGTTATTTAAATTTTTATATATTTATTTATTACTAATCATTACTATTAGTTATTAATTTATGTATTTAAATTATTACTATTTATTAATTTTTTACATTTATTACCAATTATTACAATTTATTTAATTGTTTAAATTTATATATATATATATATATATATATATATATATAAAAATTAGGGAATTACAGTGCTACCTCGGGTTACGAATTTAATTCGTTCCGCGGCGCCGTTCGTAACCCGATACATTTCGCAACCCGAAAAGGCGCTGGAAAGCCGCTAGCCGCGGCTTCCGATTTGAATTTCGCGCCGAAATTAATTTCGTAACCCGAAAAATCTTTCGTAACCCGGAACAGTTTTTTCCAATGTAACTTTTTCGTACCCCGGAAATTTCGTAACGCGGTGAATTCGTATCCCGGGGTACCACTGTACCTAATTAAAATAAAATAGATTTTTATTTTACATTTTCGGGGAGAGGGTCCACGAAGCATTTGCGCTTGTTGATGATCTTGATGGCAACTTCGCGCCCGGTCTCCCATTCGAATGCCAGCCGCACTTCGCCGCAGGCGCCACTGAAACGCGGAAATGGCGGAATAAATAATAAGGTTTCAACAAGATATTTTCCAGCTCCTTTTCCTCAGTCGGTCTGGAGGTTCTTTAGCAGCATTGGCATTGAGAAGAATGGAGGAAGGGAGAGACTTTCGGGTGGCAGGACTATATACATGTAATATTATATTACATGTAAGAAATGTATATCATAGATAGATAGATAGATAGATAATATACATTTCCTACATGTAAAATAATATAATATTATAGATATTATATAAAAATATTATGTAATATTATGTAATATTCAGTATTATATATTTTATAATAAATATTATTAAAAATTAAAGTATACATTTATTCTTTAATATTTAATATAAAATATGAATACATTTAATATTTATTTAAATAAATATTAAACAATATTATTAAATATCACATAGATATTTTGTTAAATATTAATAAATATTAAATACTATATATTTTATGTTAGATATTATATTATTAAATATTAAATATATTATTAAATATTATATATTTTATATTAAATATAGTTTTAAATATTATATAACTTTATTTATTTATTTATTTATTATATTGTTAAATATTATGTAATATATAATATTTTTAAATGATATATAAATCATTTAATATTTTACGTTATATATAATATAATATATATGTAGTAATAAATAGCTCTTTGGGGAGAAATTAGGGTTCTTCTGACCCCACTTCTGTTGAATTGTGTTATTGTGTTAAAGTAATATTGTAACCCTATTCAATTAATAAATAATATATATATATATATGTATTATATTATATTACTATTTTATAATAAGCACAGAAATATGCCAACTCCCACCTTTATAAAAACAATAATAATTATCATTAATATTATATAAAATTATATATATATTTATACATATATATAATCTAATAAGCAGAAGATTATACTACATTATTATTTTCTTATTATTATATTATATACATATATATATATATATATATATATATATAATATTATAATGTAGTAACAACAATTATATTATTATTATTATTATTATACTATTATATAATAATAATAAGAAGAAGAATGGGAGCTGGTATATTTCTGTGGAATATAATAATAATAATCTTATATTATTATCATTATTTTTATTAAAATATATTATAATAATTATAATCATACATTATTATTAAAATAGTATATAATAATAATAATTATTTATTATTTTTATTAAAATATTATATTATAATAATAATTATAACCTTATATATTATAATTATTATTAAAATATTATATTATAATAATAATCGGGTATATTATTATTATTATTAAAATATTATAACAATAATTATATATTATTGTTATTAAAATATTATAGTAATAATTGTAATCATATATTATTAAAATATTATATAATAATAATAATCTTATATATTATTAAAATATAATATTTATTATAATCATATATTTTTAAAATTATTATTAAAATATTATATTATAATAATAATTATATATTTTATTATTAGGGTTTTATTATTATTAGGGTTAATATATAGTCGTATATATTATAATTGTATATATTATAATCTTGTATTATTATTCATATTTTTATATAATACTCTGATATTATTATTATTATTATTATTATTATCTACGGTTATTAAATGATGATGATAATAATAATAATAAATATTATTACTATATATTATGAATACATAACGAATAACGAATGCAACGGATAACGATCCATTCGCGCATCTGGACTCACGTTCCCAGCATCCTGGAGACGATGTACTTCTCGCGGAGGGCCTTGGGGAACTCCAGCTGGTTGTGGTTGGCCGTCAAGTCGTAGAAGAGGAAGGCTGCGCAGGACGCAAAGGCAAAAGGTATTAGAGAAGTGTCCTCTCTAGGAATCTCTGGGTCGTCCAGTTCAAATCTATGATCACCATACAACTCTGCAATGGAGGACCTATGAATGTCTGGGGAAGTGTCCTCTCTATGAATCTCCAGCTCAACTCTATGTTCAACGTAGATAGGAAGTTGTCCATTTCAACTCTATAGTCAATATGTACTGGAAGCTGGCCATAGGATTGATGTGGAGGACCTATAAATGCGTACAGGAGGGTCATCTCTAGGAATCTCTGGGTCCTCTAGCTCAACTCTATGGTCAATGTCTGCTGGAGGCTGATCATGCAATTACAATGGAGGACCTACAAATGCCTAGAGAAGTGTCCTCTCTAGGAATCTGTAGGCCTTCCAGTTCAACTCTATGGTCACCATACAACTCAGTACTGGAGGGCCTAGAAATGCCTAGGGAAGTGTCCTCTCTAGGAATCTGAAGTCCAACTCTATGGTCAACATGTATTAGAAATTGACCATAGAGGGAAGTGTCCTCTCTAGGAATCTCCAAGTCCTCCAGTTCAACTCTATGTTCAACATACATTTGCAATGGAGGACCTATGAATGCCAAGAGAATTATCCTCTCTAGGAATCTCTAGGTCCTTCAGTGCAACTCTATAGTCAACATACAATTGCAAAGGAGGACCTAAGAATGCCTAGAGAAGGGTCATCTCTAGGAATATCCAATTCAACTCTATGCTCAATATGTATTATAAACTGACCATAGAGGGAAGTGTCCTCTCTAGGAACCTGAACTCTATGGTCAACCCTAGCGTTCGTCCTTTGCGCACCTTTGTTGGAGGGCAAGGCGAGGGCGATTTCAGCCATGTGGGTCAAAGGTCGCCGCTTGCCCTTCCCGAGGAGCTTCCCATCAACGAAGGTCCCATTGGCGCTCTGGTCCTCCACAAACGCCATCCCGACATGGCCGGCGGCCGGCTCCTGTTTCACAAAGGGCGCAGAGGACAAAGGTCAATGGAGGAGCGCGTTGTAGGACACAATTATGTTTAATTATTAACATTTAAATGTTAACGTACCCTGAAGACATGGAAATGACGCTTGCTGTACTGCTGATAGAGCTCCTTCTCCTTGGCGCCGAGGTCCAGTTTGGCGAAGCTGTAGTCGCAGTTCGGGTCTCTTCCGAAACTGTATTCGCTCTTCACGCAATCTGGAACGGAAATAGATATAAACAACATCAACGACGGCCCTGTCGGGTAGGACGGCATCGGTGGAAAATGTGCGCAAAGCGGGAAACGGAGGAGGAAAAAGAAAATGGCGGCCACGAAGCGCCATGTATGCGTTTTATATATATATATATATATACACACACACACACACACACATAAATATTACATGTAGATATAGATATATTATAAAACATAAAGCTTATGGTGCTATATAAAGAATTATTACATTTATATGTGTGTGTGTATATATATATATATATATATATATAAAACAGATATAAAACATGGTGCTATATAAAGAAATTTCACATTTATATACAATTAAATATATATATATGTGTGTGTAAAACATATATGGCGCTATATAAATAAATGTTAAAAATATTAATAATAATAATAATAATAATAATAATAATAATACGTTTTATTTATAGACCGCTATTCCGTAATGATCATAGCGGTGTACAGTAAAAATTGCAATAGAATACAATACAAAATACACGGTGACAGTTAAAGGAGGGAGGGGCCTCGTCCTTCAGGCTGTCCCTGATGGAGCTGGGTCTGCCTGATCGCTCCCTCTGAGGCCAAGATGACAGTTAAAAGAGGGAGGAGCCTCTTCCTTCAGGCTGTCCCTGATGGAGTTGGGTCTGCCTGATCGCTCCCTCTGAGGCCAAGATGACAGTTAAAAGAGGGAGGAGCCTCTTCCTTCAGGCTGTCCCTGATGTTGCTGGGTCTGCCTGATCGCTCCCTCTGAGGCCAAGATGACAGTTAAAAGAGGGAGGAGCCTCCTCTTTCAGGCTGTCCCTGATGGAGCTGGGTCTGCCTGATCGCTCCCTCTGAGGCCAAGATGACGGTTGAAAGAGGGAGGAGCCTCTTCCTTCAGGCTGTCCCTGATGGAGCTGGGTCTGCCTGATCGCTCCCTTAGAGGCCAAGATGATAGTATAAATTATATTTATAGTATAAATATGAATAACAATATAATAATAATAATATAAATAAAACTTAAATACAATTAAATAAAATTTAAAAATTTTTAAAATATATATAATATAAATTATATTTATAAATATAATAATAATATAAATAAAAATTAAAATTAAATAAAAATTAAATGAAATTAAAAACATTTTAAAAATCATATATAATATAAATTATATTTATAATATAAGTATAAATAGTAATAATAATAAAACACTAAGAAAAATAAATAAAATAAAATTTAAAAAAATTAATATAAATATAAATAGTATAAAAATTAAATAAAATTATATAATAAATAATAATTAAAATGAAAATTAAAACAATCAAAATGTAAAAATGATAAAATAAATTATAATGTAAGTATGAAAAATAATATAAATAAAAATAAATATATAAATACATAAATAAAACTGAATACTATATAAATAAATTTTAATAGTAATAATAATATTAAGGCCTGAGCTTCCATGTATATTAATATATTGTATTTTGGTATTTTGTGTGTGTGTGTGTGTTTGTATATATATATATATATGCGCAACTCTGCAAATGGAAAGCCTCCTAGAAAAAAAATATATATATATATACACACACACACACACACACACAATATAAACAAATGAAGATCATAAGTACCAAAAATGTAGGACCATATTATTTGTATTTTCTATATTTAATTTATGTATCATCTGCATTTGTGTGTGTGTACATATATATATATATATATATATATCATATACTAATGTTAAATATATATAATATAAATAATATATATATAATATATAATAAACTATATATTATTTTATATTTATTATATTTTATATGTAATCAATACAAAATATATTAATATATTTTTATTCATATTAATTAATTATTTATGTTTATGTTTATAATTTTATATTTATATAAATATATACACTATAATATAAAAGTACAGCTGATAAATAAAAAAATATTAGGTAACATATATATATATATATATATATATATACTAAATGTCTATATTCTTTATATTTCCTATCTTCCGCTTACCTGTCACCTGCACTCCTATGTATATTAATATATTCTACATATACTTTCTACATACACACATACATATATATATGTATGTATGTATATAAAATATAGAGTAGAAATGTACACAACAAAAAAAAATACCAAAACCATAAATAGCGTATCTGTGAGAATATAGAAAATTTTATGTACATCTCTATATTCTCCTCACAGACAGACATAGATAGATAGATAGAGATAGAATATATATATATATATAGGCACACTCGATATCTCTCTCTCCTGTGGACGATGGGAGCTGCAGTGGCCCCCAACGTACCGCAGTTGGGGAAGCCCGAGGCGAGGCCGAAGAGGCGCCCCCAGGGCTTGGCTTGGGCTGTGGATGATGGGCCTCCTTCTCTTCCTTCCTCCCCGCCTTCTTCCTCCTCAGGGATGGCGGGGAGCTCCTGCGTGGGAAGAGTGTCCAGGGAGCTCAGGGTCCCAGAGGAGGACGAGGAAGAGGAACCCTGCGAGGACCCTTCAGCTTTCCCCTTCCCCGTCTCCTTCTCCTCCATCTCTCTTTCCCTAGCGACCCCCTCAGTCCCGCAGTCAGGCTCTTCCTGCTCCGCTCAGCTTCGCGCCTTTCGTTTATAAACGCCCACGTGACCCGACAGGCTGGACCCATTCCAGCCAATCGCAACCCGAGCCGGGCGTGACGCCGGCTGGAGACAGTAAGCGGCGCATGCGCAAATTCATGCGTGTGACGTAACAGGACTGATCACGCGCAACGAAAGGGAGTTTATGCCTAATAGGAAAACACGGAGTGGCGCATGCGCACATTCATCGGCGTGAACAGGACAGAGAGGGGCCTGCCGGGAGTTGCAGTTCGGGGCCCCAGGATGTTGCTGGAAGCGCTACGCCGGGGCCTGCTGCGACAAGGCTCGCTCCTGCCGCTGACCCGGAGTCTTTCCTCGGGCCAGGGCGGCTGCTGGAGCTGCGGAACGCCCCTCTCCTCCTCGGCCTCGCCCCGCTTCTGCCCCTCGTGCCGGGCCCTGCAGCCTCCGGAGCCAGGCCAGGACCACTTCCAGCTCATGGGATGGTGAGCGGCGGCGCTGGGGCTAAAACAGCGCGTTCAAACGTTACGCGGGTATAAAACCCGTGTCTATGGGACCTCGGGCATTCACAGTGGGAAGCGGGCGTGGCGCTGCACTCCTATGGGCGGAGCTAGCAGTCCGTATCTACACAAGCGATATCCGGGCATGCGCGATGGAAACGGGGCGTGGTCGGCACTCTAGTGGGCGGGGCCGGTGATCAAAATTCCAGCCTTTTGGGGAGGAGCTACGTTAAAGGCAGAGGATCATGGGAGTTGTAATCCCCCAAAGCAAGCAACATCCTTTCTATAGCAGTTATTATTATTACTATTATTATATGTATATATTAATCCCTTTTTCCCCAGCGACCGCAGTTTCCGCCTCGATGTCCCCCGTCTCCAGCGGACATTTCGCACCCTGCAGCGCTCCTTGCATCCCGACTTCTTCAGCCGGCGCCCTCAGGTCAGATAACCAGGACACGGGTTCGAGCAGCAACGCACCCAGGCGGGTTATTTATTCTGCAACCTGGGAAGTCGCATTTAGCGGTGCATGCTAAAAGCGGTGCCCCCGAGGCGAAGAAAAAGTTCAAAGAAAGGCTTCTTCCCCAACAGGTGGAGCGGGACTTTTCGGAGCAGCACTCCTCCCTGGTGAACAAGGCCTACCGGACCCTCCTGTACCCCCTCAGCCGGGGGCTCTACCTGGTATTTATGCCCTTAATTCAATTCAAGATACACTCTTCCTGCCACTGGAGGCGCCATTTGCGTTGATAGTTTCCAAGGGAAGCTTTTTGCGGTGGCCAATCCGTTTCTCAAACTGAGCGTGGAGCCTTGGAGTCATGAACTATACTTAATGTGTTGTTGTTGTTGTTCCTACAAAGCTGGAGCTGAGTGGAGTGGCCCTGGAGCAAGGGACGGGCCCCGGGGCAGACCCCTCATTCCTCACAGAGGTCATGGAGGCCAATGAGAGGATTTCAGAAGCCCAAGACGATGCCAAGATGGAGGAGGTGGAAAAGTTCATCACAGGTAGGTTTCAGGATTCGAACCCGGGACTCGCGGGATCGAACTCTTTCCCTCACGATGCTCTGACTAATTAGTCAATTAGCTAATTAAGCCTGTTTCCCTTCCAGCTAAGCGAGAGGAGCTGACGGAAAGCGTCACCAGAGCCTTCGACCGAGGTGAGTTTCGTTCGTTTGGCTTTGTTTGTTTGTTTGTTTATCATATTGTTGTTATTTTCTTTTCTTCTATGGCGATGGCAGGTGACCTCCAAGAAGCCAAGAGCCTCCTGGCCAAAATGAAGTATTTCGCCAACCTGGAAGAGAAAGTCAAGGCTAAGAAGTTCCCCCCTTGAACCCGCACCGAGACAGTTTCCCCACCGTTGCCACGGAGGCCATTTTGAGTCCGCTCCGGCAGCCATTTTGGAATTACCCAGAAGTCTCCTGGCGGCTATTTTGAAATCTGCTTGGGACACTGTTTGGACGCCATTTTAACATCTACCCAGATGCTCCCTGGCAGCCATTTTGATATCTCCCTGAAGGTTTTCTGGGCACCATTTTAACCTCTACCTGAGGACCGTTGGGTGTCCATTTTAACATCTATCCAGACTCATTTTGACATCTCCCTGAAGGTTTTCTGGGGGCCATTTTTATGTCTGTTGGAAGAGCCACAGAACAGCCATTTTAACCTCTACCTGGGGACCATTGGGCAGCCATTTTAATGTCTTCACAGAGGCAGACTGTCAGCCATTTTGGCATCTCCTCGGACTCTACAGCACTCACTTAAAGCCATTTCTTTGCCATTTTAATGTCTGCCTGGATGCCCTCAGCATCCATTCTGAGGTAATCTGGCAGCCATTTTGACATCTGCCTGAAAGATTTCCAGGGGCCATTTTTATGTCACACAGTGGCCAATTTAACGCCTTTGGGAGGCAGCCTGGCGGCCATTTTGGCATCTCCTTGTAGGTTTTCTGGCTGCCATTTTAACATCTGATAATGGACTCTACAGCAATTAAACTTGTACTGAGATGCCATTTCTTGACCTTGTTACTGTCTGCCTGGATGCCCTCAGTGTCCATTGTGAGGCAATCTGGCAACCATTTTGACATCTCCTCAGAGGTTTTCTGGCGGCCATTTTAACATCTGTTAGTGGGCTCTACGGCAGCCATTTTAACTTTTACCTAAAAGCCATTTCTTGGCCATTTTAACGTCTGCCTGGATGCCCTCAGCCACCATTCTGAGGTTATCTGGCGGCCATTTTGACATCTGCTTAGAGGTTTTCTGGTCCCCATTTGAACCTCTGCTCTATGGCAGCCATTTTAACTTGTACCTAAAAGCCATTTTTTGGCCGTTTTAATGTCTGCCTGGATGCCCTCAGCCGCCATTCAGAGGTAATCTGGCAGCCATTTTGACATCCCTCTGGCAGCCATTTTGTCACCCTCCTTATGCAGCGGGGAAGACCCTGAAACAAAAAGACCTCTCAAAATGAATACAATAAATGAATCAACAGTTTAAAACATGGCGCCAAAGTGTTCCAAACCGCCATTTTGTTTCCTTATAAGAAGGATGATGAAGGCTAATTAGAGCTGGGTCTTAATTCTGATAATTATCTTTTGATTTTGGGGAAGATGGAGCTGCCCTCAGGGCTAGACTTCTATGTGAGGTAATGAGGTGCGAAAGCTATATGTATTGGCATCTTTAGTCACCCGAAAACCTCGAGCCGCCATTTTGAGGAAGATGGAGCGGAAACAGAGTACAATAACAACAAATGGAGATAAAAATGGTTACACAGAACAGTGGATGGTAGAAGCATAATTAATAAAGGAGAATAAGCATATAATGAATAATAAAAGTGCCATATTATGAATATAATAACGGTGTCATGAATAAATGGACCATACTTTTAAAAACGTTTTTTCCTGTAGGGATGACAGGACAAAATGGCTTCCCTCTGGCCCTCCTTCTTCCCTGAAGTTGGGTACTTCTGAATCTGGAGGATCTAATTTATTTGTTTATTATTTATTTATTGTTTATCTGGTGATAAACAATGCCTTCCTCCCTATAAGTGGCCATATTTCCATTCCTGTGGGGTGGGTAGGTATAATTTGTGAAGAAAAGGGATCTTTTTGGGGGGGGGGGGGACGAAAGCTTTGTGTGGGGTTTTAGGATCGGGGAGGAACGTATGTGCAACAAAGCGCCTGACGCGAATTGAAAACGCATAATGCGTCAAAGCACCGGGTGCGAATCAAAGCGTGAATCAAACAAAAGTGTGACAAGAAGTGTTGAATGTGCGTCGGAAATGTCCAATTATGGCATCCCAGTCACTAGAAATGTCCAGAGAATGCGCACGATGTCACTTGCACGTCTTCGCAATTCGCGAACAGGGTTTCCTTGCACTTCCGCAACAGCTATGGGTTTTTTCAGGATCCGAAAGGAAGGAGCGGCTGCAGCTAGATTTCGCACTCGGTGCCGGCCTAGAACTCGTTGCTGAGGTGCCTCCTCTCACCCAGCAGCTCCGCCTCGCGCTCCTTTTGTTGCTGAACATGGTGGCCATGGCGGCCGAAGTTGAGCCGGTCGAATTCGTCCTTGATCTCCAGGAAGGTCTTGTTCTTGGTTTCGGGGATGACGAGGTAAAGGAAGATGGCCACCAGGGCGCACTCTGCCAGGAAGACCAGGAAGCAGTACTGGCGCAGGCCGTGCTGGGAAAGGAAGCGAGACGGGATTAAAACCTGGGACGCACAGCGCTACACCTCTCAGCTCCACTCATCCCTCCATATTTGCGGATTTGACCATTCACGGATTAATATGTCCTCTCTAGGAATCTCTAGGTCCTTCGGCGCAACTCTATGGTCAGCGTCTTGGACCTCAACCGTGGGTCCATCACCACCCGAACCCAGGTCCCTCGTGCACTGTACCACGATAAAAGGGAAGAGCATCCCGATGGTGAAGAAGCTGAGCCAGCTGACGGAGCCCGCAATGGCGTAGGCGGCCGGCCGCGCGGACTGCGTGAAGAGCTCTATGGTCAGGATGTTGGTCACCCCGCCTGGGGAAAGGAATTAAAGGAAAAGTTGCTTTTACGGGAGTAATTACCCAAGTTTATGGACTCCAGTTACTAGTAATTACTTCCAAAGGAATAACTTGCCAAGTTTATGGCGTCCAACCACTAGACATTACTTTAAGTTGAGTAACTTTCAAGGTTTACGGCGTCCAACTACTACAAATTACTTCCAAGTTTATTGCATCTAACTAGCATAAATTATTTCCAGAAGAATAATTTTCCAAGTTTATGGCATCCAAACACTAGAAATTACTTTCAGTGGAGTAACCTTCCAAATTTATAATAATAATAATATAATAAAGCTTTATTTATATACCGCTTTTCCAACCAGATCAAAGCGGTTTACAAATCAAATGAGAAATACATTGGCGTCCAACTACTATAAATTACTTTCAGTTGAGTAACTTTCCAAATTTATGGTAACCAAACACTAGAAATTACTTCCAGAAGAATAACTTTCCAAGTTCATTGTATCCAAACAGTACAAATTACTTCCAGAAGAGTAACTTACCACGTTTATGGCCTTCAAACTTGAAAAAAATTGCTTTAGGAAGAGCAAGTATCCAAATTTATCAATATAAATTACTTTAGGAAGAGTAATTATCCCACATTTATGACATCATAGCAATATAAATTACTTTAGGAAGAATAACTATCCTAACTTTATGGCATCCTACCAATATAAATTACTTTTAGAAGAGTAACTTTCCACGTTCATGACATCCTACCAATATAAATTACTTCAGGAAGAGTAACTATCCCAAGTTTATGGCATCCAGTCACTACAAATTACTTTAGGAAGAGTAATTATTCAAGTTTATGGCCTCCAACTACTAGAAATTACTTTTGGAAGAGTAACTTCCAACTTTTCTGGATGCAACGAAACGTCTAATCTGAACGCAAACCACTGCGGCGTAAAAAACGTAACACCGCTGTGTGCAATCCTTACCGGGTCCGAGTCCGAAGCTGAGGATGAAGGCAAAGATGCAGGCCATGCTGAGGTAAGGGGCCCACCAATGGACCTATATTAGGAATGAGGGGGGTCTCTGGCCGTAAAGGAGGTTTTGGGGGTCCCTTCCCATCCCCAGAGTGACCACTAACCCTCCCTCCGCTCCGCGTCTGCCATAGGCCTTGTCAGGCGTGAATCCTGCACAGTCGACGGCCATTATGTTTGCATTCGAACCTGTAAGCTGAGGGAGACGGTGAGGACGGCGCACCAGAGGGTCATCAGCGAGTAGCCCCCCAGGATCAGTGCCCTGCGCCCCATCGACTCGATCAGGAAGCCCTACGAAGAGGAAGAGGAAGTGCGTATTTTCTTTGTGTGCAAAATCCGCCCCGCGTGTGAATGGTGCCGACTTACGCATGTGAGGGCGGTGAGGCACTCGCAGGCGCCTGTCCCCAGCGTCACGTAAGGGATCTTCTTGCGCGGGATCCCCGCTTCCTCGAAGACGTAATTGGCGTAGAAGTAGATCTGCGTGAAAAAAATGGCAGTCACGTTTTCGTAAAAAGGATAAAGGGGGCAAATAGGCGTACCGTGCAGCGGCGCTGTCTCTCACTGCGTTGATGCCACTGAGCTGCTGTCCCATGGTCATGAAGACGATGGCGAGGAGCTGCCAGCGCAATCTGCGGTCAGTGAACAGCTGCCACGGACGCTTGGCTTCCTGCGCGCCCAGCGCCTGTCGCTCCCCACGGATGTCCGCCATTTCGCGCTCAGAGTCCCACGCGCCGTGGAAGAAGCGCAGTGCTGTCAGGAAGAGAGGAAGGAAGGAAGGAAGGAAGGAAGGAGAGGGAGGGAGGCAGTAGAGGGAGGGAAGGAAGGATGGAAGGAAGGAAAGAAAAAGGAAGGGAGAAAGGAGAGAAGGAAAGAAGGATAGGGAAGAAGGGAAGGGAATGAGGGAGGGAAGAAGGGAAGGGAGTGAGGGAGGGAAGGTGGAAGGGAGGAAGGATGGAAGGAAGGAAGGAAGGAAGGAAGGAAGGAAGGAAGGAAGGAAGGAGAGGGAGGGAGGCAGTAGAGGGAAGGAAGGATGGAAGGGAGGGAGGGAGGGAGGGAGGAAAAAGGAAGGGAGAAAGGAGAGAAGGAAAATTGATGGAAGTAGGGAGGGAGATGAGAAGGAAGAAGAGGAGAGAAGGAAAGAAGGAGAGGGAAGAGGGGAAGGGAAGGAGGGAGGGAAGAAGGAGAGAAGGAAGGAAGGAGAGGGAGGGAGGCAGTAGAGGGAAGGAAGGATGGAAGGAAGGAAGGGAGGAAGGGAGGGAGGAAAAAGGAAGGGAGAAAGGAGAGAAGGAAAAATTGATGGAAGTAGGGAGGGAGATGAGAAGGAAGAAGAGGAGAGAAGGAAAGAAGGAGAGGGAAGAGGGGAAGGGAAGGAGGGAGGGAAGGAGAGAAGGAAGGAGAGAGAAGGAAAAAGATGAAGGAGGGAGGGAGGAGAGAAGGAACGAGAGAAGGAAAGAAGAAGAGGGAAGGGGAAGGGAAGGAGGGAGGGAAGAAGGAGAGAAGGAAGGAAGGTGGAAGGAAGGAGAAGGGAGGAAGGAGAGAGAAGGAAAAATATGAGGGAGGGAGGGAGGGAGGGAGGGAGGAGAGAAGGAAGAAGGAAAGAAGGACAGGGAAGAGGGGAAGGGAGGGAAGGAGGGAGGGAGGGGAGAAGGAAGGAAGGAAAGTGGAAGGAAGGAGAAGGGAGGAAGGAGAGAAGGAAAGAAGGAGAGGGAAGAGGGGAAGGGGGGGAGGGAGGGAGGAGACAAGGAGAGAAGGAAAAAGAGGTGGAAGGAGGGAGGGTGGAAGGAAGGAAGGAAGGAAGGAAGGAGAGAGTAGAAAGGAAGGACAGAAGAAGGAAGGAAGAAGAGAGAAGGAAGGGAGGAAAGAGAAGGAAATAAGATGGAAGGAAGGAGGGAGGGAGTAGGAAGGAAGAAGAGAGAAGGGAGGGAGGAGAGAGAAGGATAGAGGAAGGAAGGAATGAGTAGGAAGGAAGGCGGAAGGAGTAGGAAGGATGGAAGGAAGGAAAGGGAGATTAGGATGGATGCAAGAAGGAAGGAAGTATGAAGGACAGAAGAAGGAAGGAAGGAAGGAAAGTAGGAAGGGAAGAACGTAATGCTGAGTTGAGCTGAACTTGGACCCTTCCTTTTCCAGGAAGGGAGGAAGGGAAGGGCAAGCGAGGAAGTTGTGTGTGCCCCTTCTTACTCTTACTCTTCCTGCCCTCACCTCGCAGGCACTTCCCTTCTCCTGCCGGTCGAGGAAGAGGAAGCGGGGGGCTTTCTGGGAACCAGGGGAGGGTCAGCAGCTGGAGGACAGCGGGCAGGCAGCAGGTGGACAGCAGCAGTGGCCATCTCCCTTCTGCCCCCAGGAGCTCCCTGCGGAGGAAAAGGAAGAGAAAGGGTCAGCGGCCGCCCTTGACCCCTTGACCACTGCCTTGACCCTCAGTCACTCACTTGAGTCCGACCACTTGACCGGTCAGGATGCCTCCGGTCAGGAAGATGGAGCTGCCCATGGCCACTGCCCCGCGAAGGTGCTTCGGGGCGGACTCCCCAATGTAGAGTGGCTGGACGCAGAGGCCGACCCCTGGATGGACGGAAGCAGCGGTCACTCACGGATTGACCGGCGCCTCGGGCCGGGTCCCGGGTGCGGATCCCACTCACCCGTGTTGACGCCGATGAGGAAGCGTCCGAGGATGAGAAGCTCGTAGAGTCCGGTGGGGAAGCTAAGGCCCATCAAGATGGCTGCCAGGATGGCCAGGAAGTTGTTGGTCAGCAGGGCCCCCTTCCTGGGAAGGAAGTGGAAGAGGAAGGGTTAGGAAGATGTACCTCAGTCGCAACTACTGGGGACTCTACTCAAAGAAGGGAGGGAGCGAGGGACAGTAAAGAGGGATGGATGGAAGGAAGGATAAGTAGAGAAGGGGGGAAGGAAGGAAGGAAGCAATGAATAGAGAGAGAGGAAGGAAGGATAAGTAGAGAAGGAAGGATGGAGGGAAGGAAGGATAGAAAGGAGGAAAAATGGATGGAAGGGTGGATGGAAAAGTAGAGAAGGAAGGAAGGATGGATAAGGGAAGGAAGGATGGAGGGAGGGATGGAAGGGAGGGAGGGAAGAAGGATGGATAGAGGGTGGGAGGGAGGGAAGGAAGGAAGGAAGGAAAGAAGGATAATTAGAGAAGGAGGAAGAGAGGGCAGGTAGGAAGGATAAATAGACAAGGAAGGAAGATAGGAAAGAAAGATAAGTAGGGAATGAAGGGAGGAAGGATAAAGAGAAGGGAATAGAGGGAGAGGAGGGAAGGGAAGGATGGATGGATAAGTAGAGAAGGGGGAAGGATGGAAGGAAGAAAGGAAGCAATGAATAGAGGGAGAGGAAGGAAGGGAAGGAAGGAAGGATAAGGGAAGGATGGAAGATAGGAAGGATGGAAAGGAGGAAAAAATGGATGGAAGGATGGATGGATAAGTAGAGAAGGAAGGATGAATAAGGTAAAGAAGGGGAAGGGGAGGGAGGGAGGGGATAGAAGGGAGGGAGGGAAGGAAGGGTAAATAGTGAAGGAGGGAGGGAGGGAGGGAGGTGACGCTCTCTCGGGAGGGTAAATTTCCATCAGCCTTAAAACAGGCAATAGTCAAACCACTTCTAAAGAAACCCTCCCTTGATCCCCTGTTGATGTGTAATTATAGACCGGTCTCTTTACTACCTTTCTTGGGCAAGGTGATTGAGAGGGCAGTCGCCTTTCAACTCCAAGCAGTCTTGGATGAAGCTGATTCTCTTGGTCGATGATCTCCGTCTGGGCATTGACAGGGGAAGCATAACCCTGCTGGTGCTCTTGGACATCTCAGCGGCTTTCGATACCATCAACCATGGTATCCTTCTGGAACGCCGGAGAGATTTAGGTATCGGGGGCACTGCGCTCCAGTGGTTCCGATCCTACCTCTTGGGAAGGTTCCAGATGGTGAAGCTGGGGGACAGCTGCTCTCGGAAAAGAGAGCTTACATCTGGCGTTCCTCAAGGCACCATCCTGTCCCCCATGCTGTTTAACATTTACATGAAGCCACTGGGAGAGATCATCCGGAGACATGGAGCTCGGTGTTATCAGTATGCTGATGACACGCAGATCTGTCTCTCCATGGCTCCAACTGATACAGTGACTAAGGATGGCACCTCCCCTCTGGACGCCTGCCTGAGGTCAGTAATGGGCCGGATGAGGGAAAACAAACTCAAGTTGAATCCAGAGAAAACAGAGGTACTCGTGATAGGTACCCCAAGTCCAGACAGAGAAATTTGTCATCCTATCCTTGACGGGGTCACGCTCCCCTTAAAGGATAAAGTTTGCAGTTTGGGAGTACTCCTGGACTCATCTCTGCAGTTATCATCTCACGTGGATGCGATGGCCAGGAGTGCTTGGTTTCAGCTTCGGCTGATACGCCAACTGCATCCCTGTCTGGACCGAAAGGACCTTGAAACAGTAGTACATGCACTGGTAACCTCTCGCTTGGACTTTTGTAATGCGCTCTACATGGAGCTACCTTTGTACCAGGTTTGGAAGCTTCAACTCATTCAAAATTCTGCAGCCAGACTGGTTGTGGGAACTTCAAGATCCGACCATATAAAACCTGTATTGAAATCTCTCCACTGGCTGCCAATTACTTCCGGGCGCAATACAAAGTGTTGGTCATTACCTATAAAGCCCTATATGGCTCAGGCCATACTTGAAGGAGCACCTCTCCCTACATAATCCACCCCGCACTCTCAGAACAACGGGGAAATACTTACTCGAATACCCCAGAGTAAGATTGTCAACAACCCACCAGAGAGCCTACACAGCAATAGCTCCAACTCATTGGAATGCACTCCCAGAAGGGATTAGACTCAAGCCCTACATTGGAAGCCTTTAAAAAGGCACTGAAAACTCATCTTTTCAGTTAGCATATCCTTCCAACTCTATATAGAGATATTACACCCCGATAAGACCAGCTTGCCTAACCAAAACTGATAATGTGGCTGTTGATATATTGTTTTTAAGGTTTTAATCTGTATGAAATTTTGATATATTGTAGTGCATTTTATTGTAATATGTTATAATTTGATATGTAAACCGCCTTGATCTGGAGGAAAGGCGGTATATAAATAAAAGTTTTATTTATTATTATTATTTATTATTATTAAGTAGAGAAAGAAGGAGGAAGGAGGGAGGGAGGGAAGGGAGGGAGGAAGGAAGGAAGGAAGGAAGGAAGGAAGGAAGGAAGGAAGGAAGGAAGGAAGGAAAGATAAATAGAGAAGGAAGGAGGGAGGGAGGGAGGGAAGGAAGGAAGGGTAAGTAGAGAAGGAGGGAGG